>CAUYMX010004064.1:0-21062 GCA_963573855.1 Lepilemur septentrionalis
CCTCAAACTCCTGGGCTCAAGCAATCCTTCTGCCTCAGCCTCCCAAGTAGCTGGGACTACAGGCATGAGCCACCATGCCCGGCTAATTTTTTACATATATTTTTAGTTGTCCAATTAATTTCTTTCTATTTATAGTAGAGAAGGGGTCTCACTCTTGCTCAGGCTGGTCTTGAACTCCTGACCTTGAGCAATCCACCCGCCTTGGCCTCCCAGAGTGCTAGGATTACAGGCGTGAGCCACAGCGCCCGGCCCCAACTTACAATCTTTTTAAAAAGGATTTAAAGAAAAGTATGAACCATATCCCTATTATAAGAAACTATGGACAAGAGAAGTTAAAAATATCTAATCGGTTTTTTGATCTGCTTTCTTGTGGCATACAGTAACTTCCTATAAAACTTGTTCTACTCTTTCATAATTTTAAATGCCTCAAGTTGGAGTGTAGCCCTTGAGTCTTATATAAGAAGCACTTAGGAACCAAAGAGGCAGTGATTGTACTTTTAGGAATCAGATCACAGCTCTCTGCTTTATTTAGTACTGACTGATATTTTAGTTTCCATTTCTCCTCCTCTGATTACAACTTCTCGGTATCATTTTTCTACTTTCAGTGATCATCAAAAATCCTTCCAATATAGAAGGAAACTTTTCAATTTCATTTTATTCCTTATGGGGAGGCAAAAATGTCTACTATATATTTTGAAAAATCTTGCCTTGAGTCTTGACCTTTTAAAAAGCTTTGCTTCATTTATTAAAAACTCCCAACGGTAGTCCAAGAATTCTTTTAATATTAATAGCAAAACATATCAAACCACAGTGATAAAAAGAATATAACAACTGATTATATACCCTGATGACTAAATACTGAATCAGACTGAAAAAAACAAATAATCACAGATTTTTCACATGATAAAATTTACATATGCAGTTCACTGATTTGAGAAATTCAAATTTCTTCCCTAAAATTGATTCACTTAATGAATATTTAATAAGTCCACGCTATCTCGAGTCACTACCTTCAGATAACTTATGTTCTAGTGCATGAGATACCGTAAGTATAATATAATTTCACACAATGAATAAAGTAAAACAAAGTTATCGAGTAAAGAGTAACCATGGGGGAGGGTGGACACACGAAGTGAGATGGGCGGTGAGGGAAAACTTCTTTTGATTTCTCAACAATTCATATGTATGCATCAGACACTGCTTTGGACGTTCGGGATATACATCTGTTAACAAAAATTGAGACTCTCTGCCCTCTAGTAGCTTCCATTTTAGAAGAAAGAGACAGACCATATGCAATAGACATAATAAACAAATGAGGTAGATATTATAATATACTAGAAGGTGATAAATAAATGTTGTGGAAAAAAGGAAAATAAAAGCAAAGTAAGGAAAACCAGGGTTCAAGGTGACAGGGCAGGTGTGATTTTGAATGGGGAGTACAGGTAGCCTGCATCGGGGAGGTGATACGTGAACAAAAGCATGAAGGAGGGTAGGGAATGCATATTTCTGAACTCCAGGCAGAGGGAAGAGCCACTGCAGAGACCTTAACGTAGGAGCAGGCCAGCTGTGTCTGAGGAGGACAAGGAGGCCAGAATGGCTGACGTGGAGTGAACCAGGGAAGAGAAGACAAGACGAGGTCAGAGCTCGCCGGTCACAGTCAAGACTTTAGTTTTTCTACTAAGTGAGATGAGAAGTGGCTGGAGGCTTTTGGGCCGAGGATGATGTGATCTGACGTGTTAAAAGGACTGTGATGGCTGTTGAATTGAAAGGCGACTGTGAGGGTGAGCGTGGAGACACAGCTCAGTTGGAGACTGTCACAGTAATCTGGGGAGAGAGATGATGGCTGTGCAGTCAAGGCAGCAGCAAGGGAGGGAGGGAAAATGATCCAATTCTGGATACATTTGCAAGGTAGAACCAACAGGATTTGCTGATGGATTTGATGTGGGTAGGAAAGAGTCAAAGATAGTGCATCTGAAGGATGGAATACATCAAGTGATACGGGGAAGGTTCTAGGTGGCTAGGAGGCAAAAATGTGAGATTATGTGAAACATCCAAGTACAGTTTGGAAGAGTGCTCAACGTCTGTTTCGGAGAACCATCTGGGCTACAATATAAGGTTGTAAGTCTTAGGCATACTGATGGCTTTAAAGCCATTAAGATCTGGATGAGATCGCCTAGGAAAAGAGCATGCATGAAGCCCCTCCATTGGCAAAAAGGGCTCAGGAGGACCAACAGTGGAGGAGAATGACTGCTTAGACTGTAATGTCCAGGAAGCCAAGTACAGAAAATTTTCTGAAGAGAAGGAAGTGATCGACTATGTGAAATACTGCTAACAGGCCAAGTAAGGTGAGGGCCAGAACTGCCAGTGTGGACTTTGCAACCCAGAGGCTGCAGCTAACTTCAGTGAAGAAAGAAGAGAAAAAGAGGTATTGGACGCAGTAGGTACAGACAGTTCTCCCAAGGAATTTTGCTACAAAAGGGAGAAAGAAATAAGGTGGTAGATGCCAGGGGAAGGGTTCAAGATTTTTTTTCTTTTAAAGTAGGAGAAATAATCACTTATATGAATGATCCTGCATAGAAGAAAAAACATGGTAACATACAAAGAGAGGAAAGAACTGATGGAGCAAAGTTCCTGCTTAGGCAGAGGCAGCAGTGGAATCCATGACCAGGAGAGGTCAAGGCCTGAGACACAGGCAGGGGACTCAACTATGGAAACAGGCAAGGAGGTCGCGTGTACAAGTACAGGTGCTGGTCATGGAAGAGATGGAAAGTCATCTTCTCATTGTTTCCATTTCTGAGCAGAATAGCAAGGTGGAATGAAGACAGGGAAGAAGGTATTAGCGGTTCAACAAGGCAGGAGACAATACATCATAGTTACCTAAGACCATGGAACATTAAGTGGACCAGGGAAGAATGGTGGGCTTGCTTGGCAGTGTTAGGGCCCATTTGACAGTCAAGATCATCGAATGACAGTAGAGTAGCCATGCCATGCTAGAATATGACCGGCATCATCACACAGGTAATAGAGTTAAAAGCGTAATCTCTCACCAAGATATCATGGCTTTAAAGCTGTTTTTTTCCCCATCCTGCTTTGAACTTTATACAGCAATTGTGTAAAGGTGTATATTATAGGATGTCTACAAATGTATTCTGCATATAGTTGGGGACATTTTTATCTACTTCCCTTAACTGATCTCTAATATAGGTTATTAACTTTCTCAGGTGAGTGATTTATATGCCTATTTTTTATCCTAGCCTCTAAGTATTTACCATACTGCTAAATAACATTAATAACTGCTAGGAGAATCAATTAAGGAATTGATTCCTTTCTGTTAGAGGAATCAAGTATCAGGCACTTATACAGCAACTACTCCATGGAAGTCTCTGTTACCATGGCTCCAGGGCCCACAAAACCACAAAACCCAATCGCTGAACCACAATGGAAGCCAGGCAGGTCTGATCAGAATTTTGTTTTATATTATTATCATGCATATACGCAAATATGTGCATATATGCAAATGTATATATTAACTATAAAATAGATACATTAAGAATAAAGCAAAGGGGTATATGTTCAAAAAAATTTGAAATTTTATCACTCTAAAAGCTACTGAAATTACTAACAATCACAATATAAAATGAGTTTAAGGGGTATAGGAAACAAAAATATATAGAATGCTTTATCCTTTTCAATAGATGACTACAAAGTAGATAAACTCTTGCAAAGGTGTTTTACGGAGTGAATAATAGTAATTTTTAAAATATTACAGTAAGCTTAAAGAATCTGTCGAAAGCAAAAATAAAGGCAACCCACGCATACTGAGATCAAAGTAATGCTTCAAGTGCAGAATCAACACGCGAGGTGAAGTGAGACTAGAATAATAATGATGTATGTATATGGAAATGTGTGACACGACCTTCTCCTTCTGCTTATTAGGAGAATTGATCAGGTTGGATCTGAGGTCTTCAACTAAGGGATGCAAAGGCTTAATTACTAGTTGTTATAGACTGCATGTTTGTGTCCCCCAACACTCGTATGTTAAATCCTAATGCCCACTGTGATGGTATTCAGAGGGGGCCCTTTTGAGGTGCTGACCTCATGAAGGCGAAGCCCTCATGAATGCGATCAGTGCCCTTATAAAGGAAACCCCAGAGATCCTACCTTCCCCTTGTACCATGCAAGGTTATAGCAAGAAGATAGTTGTTGAACTAGCAAGCAGGTCCTTACCAGACACCGAACCTGTTGGCCCCCTGATCTCAGACTTCTTGGCCTCCAGAACTTGCAGAAATACATTTCTATTGCTTATAAGTCACCTAGTGTCTGGTATTCTGTTCCAGTAGCCCCAGTGGGCCAGCACACCCTTCACCAAGAAAAACGAACATCTACAGAAGAATTTATCTAGTGAGAAACCCATACAAAGAGAAAGAAACCAACACTTGGGGGAAAATGTTCCACGGTATGCCTGTCTTACATTTCACAACCTGGTTGGAAATGTGAAAGTAATTCTCAGGTAAGCCAGCACCTTAAGTAAAAATATCAACTATTTATATATTTAATTTTATTACTGAGTAGCCTTACCAGGCATGATAGCAGTATTTCTCAAGTTATTCGGAAGCCAATGGTGTAATTCAGGAGCAATTAATTTTTATTTTAGGCTTGTTACAGAACAAAAAAAAAAAACTTTGTTTTTTTTCCCCTTCAGTTGCCTTAACCAAATAAATGTGATTATTTATATTTCTAATATAAAAAGGCTGAACTTTAATATGTTGTTTTGATGTTAAAATCATTAATAATCAAAGGTTATTAGAATATTTATTTATATAAAATTCCTGTATGCTTTTTCAGAAAAAAATCAGGAAAATGTTAAGTCAATTAAAATTCACTCCTCTTTCAACTGACATTGACTTAGCATCTATTTTGTTTAAAATCCAGGATTGGGCCTGGCACAGTGGCACACCTGTAATCCTAGCACTTGGGAGGCAGAGGAAGGAAGATCACTTGAGGCCAGGAGTTTGAGGCTACAGCAAGACCCTCTGCCTCATAAACAAACAAGCAAGTAAATAAATCCCAGCACTGAGCAGTTGAAAGGCTAAAATAATACAGGACACAGGGTTTCCTTCCTTATGTCCCCTGAGGTCCTAGTCGGGGAGCTTGTGCCCATAGCAGACCAAAAAACTTAACCTAGGGAAGTTGAAAAGTTTGGATTGTTAACGCGGCTGCATTCAGACAAACTTGCTCACTCTTTTCTTGGTTGGCTGCATCTATTGTGTGGTTTTTGCCTTGAACTCCTAAGTAACAACTTTATATGTCTATTCTTTTTCTTTGCTTATCTGTTACACACTGAACCCACTTTGCTGTCCCAATTACTAGTTGTGGTTTTTTTTTCCTGATACTTTTTCGATTTTTCCTAAAGTACAAAAATTTACAAAACAAAAAGTGGGGTGATGTAGGGTTATCTTGAGAGAGTCACCAGTGGCACCATTCTTTCATGGGATTCAGTCCGCAAATGTGGCCCAGCAAATATTCAGAACCTTCAGCACTGAATAGTTTTACCTTTGCCGTGGTTCTACTTAGTATTTGTATTCTATGGCAAGGATGGGAACGAAAGAGTTAAGAGGAACCAACAGTGGTATTGCTTTTAAACTATCACTAGCATTTAAACATTTAAACTGTGATAAGATGTCTATTCTATACTTATTTAGAAAATTATACACTACAAAGAATTTCCAGAGACACATTCTAACAAATACAAGGAAAGCCTTTACAAAGTACATGCTGACAAAACAGAGAGAGACACATTATATTTTGTGTTAATTCAGTAATCTTCACTTTCTTCTCTGCTCCAACAGCTGTAGTTTTAACTAAATTCACAGAGTTCCAGGGATCAAAAGTTATGCAAACTTGGGTGTGTTTATTTTACAATTTATTTCACACTGTTTCGTGTTTCTTAAACTGGAAAACCTGAGCAGAGTATCTTCATGACCCAAATTCAGTGTTTTCGCAGGAAATAAATTAGTGCACGCAGTTGTGGGTGGCAGGTTCTGAATATGAGACCCTTGTCTGGTCGCTCACTGTCTAGAAAAATCTTAAAACCTTTGTTCCTACCCTTATTGCAGTGTCTCGGGACTTTCTGATGTAAACCTTTGTGACTGATTGTCACTCTGTTTGAAAGGACAGAACAAGGTTCAAAGGGGTAGACACTAAACAGTGGCACAAATCAGCTTAATATATGAAGCATTTTGTAATAGTGATGCATGCTCCACAATGATTGTGTTGTACTTTTAGATGCAAAGTTACCATTTGAACATCTACAAATAAACTCTGAGAATAACCTGTAATGACTCTAAAGGTCTCTACTAAAGATATCCCAGACATTTGCTCAAGCCACTTTCAATGAAGTTGGAGGATATTTCCAAGTTCCTTATGGCCTTCTGGGAGTCAAGGTTTCAGAAAAGGCCGTTGGCTTTGGGTACAAATCTAAGACGCTTCAATGTCAACTTCCTCGGGGTATATCTGTGGCAGTATAAAGATATGCTTTAATTTGGTAAACAGACTTATTTTTTCAGATACTGTTAGACTATAATGATTAATAATTGCCTTGAGTACTTACTATGTAGAATGTGCTTAAACATATCTCATTTAGTCCCCATAAAAACCCTATGAGGTATGGCATTATTTCCACATTACTGAAAAGAAGATACAGAAGTTCAGGGAGTTTCATTGAGGTGCCTATGCCCATGCACCTAGTAAGTGAGATCCGGGACTGAAACTTACGTCTTTTTTTCCTACAAAAGCACACACTCCCGTATAGCCACCGTACTGTCACGCAGAGAGACACCACAGCCTCTTTTATGACACTTTTGTTTTCATTTATTTGTATACATTCTCTAGTCTTTCCAAAATTCCTATTACATGTCATAATATCCCACAGAAATACTATTAATATAAAGTGTCCTTATTTCACAGCTTCTCATCAAGTTTTGCTAATTCATACTTACAACCCTTCAAATAATATAAATTTACTATTCCTTGGTTATAGCCTCTACATTTGTACACTATCTTTTATATTTCCCAGCTAAAATTCTTATAGAAAACACATCCCAATTTTTGCTTAGAAAACTTACTACAAGAGTAGAAAATATACAAAACACAGTAAACAAAAGAAAGAAAATGCCACTTATAATTCCATTACCTAGTTAACATTGTAGAGATTACACACACGCTTTTTAAAAACACAAAAAGAGGATTGTATGAGACATTCAATTTTGTAACCAGCTTTTTCGTTTAAAAAGCTGTTGCCTGGCCACATCATTTTTTAACAGCTACACATATCTGTATCTGTGGGATAGGTAATGTAGCTTATTTAACCAATTAGATGACTGCTTGGGTCTCCAGAAAACAGAAGCTGGGCTATGGAGTTCATGCAGGAGTGCAACCCCAGGGAACAGGAGAGGGAGAAAGGGACAGAGAGGGACAGGGGGAGAAACCATCTGAGAGGCTGTAATTGACCAGGCTGTCACTACATGTGATTGATGGCTTAATCCTCCTGGACTCTCCTCTGAGAAGCCATATAAACCAAATCCCAAGACAGTCTGTTAGAAGGATGATGTCATTTATCATCTTCAATCACCTCCTGGCCAAAGGTTTGCCCTGTTGCACGTGCCTTCTCTGCGCTTCGGTGTACTCAGGTACACCGGGCAGGGTCCTACAGCACAACAACTGTGGTCAACAACTAAGACCTGTTGACACCACACAGGGGAACTGCCACAGAAATGGGTAGAACAAGAGGCAGGTGAGGCTGAGAGGGTCTCAAGGGTGCATAAGGAAGTGTCTACATTATTATCAGACATTTCTTACATGACACACCGTATCTAAAACATTTTATCCTTAATTATTTCCTTAGACAAATTCTTAGATCAGAAGATGTTTACATCTGAAAAGATTTGATACACATTACCAAATTTCCCTCCAGAAAGATGTGCTAATTCCCATGCACACCAACCAGCAGGGGATACCCATGCCTCATTTCTCTTAGTCCTAACCAAAGGTCCTAAGCTCTAAGGGTTAAAATGATACACTGGAAACAGAAAAGTTCTGGATTGTGTTTTCTGCAATTTAACTAGTTACACTTGGCAGAATTAGTTCAGTAATCAAATCATTTCCTTTTTAATCCAGCAAGTGTTTATTAAGTGCCTCTTATGTGCAGGGCACTTGCTTGGCAGTGGGAACGCAGAGGTCAACGAGAGATAGATGGGTTTTGCCCTGTTAGGCTGTTATTTTAAAAGTTTTAAAGGAACCAAAGGCATAATGTTTAGAATGCCCTTAATATCAGTAAGTCATTTTCCTTTGAGGACAAATTAGCTTTCTGAAACAGCCCAGCGTCATCCAAAGCCAAGCTGAACGGATAAAGCATATGATCAACTTGGGAGATAAAACTGTTAAGTTAAAAACATTGCTTCACTCTAAAAGTAATGAGCTGTCTTCTTGCGTACTTCACGTACTGTCTCAGAAGTCAGTCCTAACAATCTGTCAACAATTTTTGAGAGAAGGTCAGTCCCTACTCGGGGACCCAGAAGTTTTCTTAAATTTTTATGGTTCCCATAAGTCATTTTCTTGGAATTTTTATTGGGCACTTGCAGGTATGCTTGCAGTAATTTCTCAGCACAGATCTGTCAAGAGATGAGATCACAGCCTCTGTGGCTCTTCCAGTTTAGTCTTGGCAGAAAAATAAAATCAGGGAAAGTTTCAGGATATATGGATAGATCAACATAAAGGATACATACATAAAACATATGGATCACACAAGATCAAATTTTTCTACTTTTATTTATTTTTACCAAGTCCTATTGTTCTAGAATTTTTCTACTTTTAAAAAGAAACACTGAACTATTCACAATAGCAAAGATATGGAATTAACCTTAGTGTCCATCCCATGGATAACTGGATAAAGAAAATGTGGTATATATACAATGGAATATTATTCAGCCATGATTTAAAAAAATGAAATCATGTCTTCTGCAGCAACATGGATGGTACTGGAGGCCATTATCTTAAGTGAAACAAATCAGAAATGGAAACTCAGTAACACATGTTCTCATTTATAAGTGGGACCTAAACAATGTGTACACATGGAAATAGACACTGGAGAAGTGTCAGAAGGGCGTGAGGGTGGTAGCAGGGTGAGGCAAGAGAAATTGCTTAATAGGTACAACATACACTATTCGGGTGTCAGATACACTAAAAGCCCAGACTTCACCACTATGCAGTATATCCATGTAACAAAATTTCACTGTAACCCCTTCACTTTATACAAATAAAAAAAAGAAATAAATAAAAAGAAATGCTGAGTATTAGCCATAATTTTAAGCACCCAAGTAGTCATAGATTTCTAGGATTTTTTTCCCCCTCCCATGTATAACAACAGAATTTGGAGGAAGTAGCAACAAAAGAATGATCTATAATTTACTTCTTTGTTTTCCATATCTTGCTCATTTCATCTAAATTCCTGTGTCATGAATATAAAAGTGCTAGCTTTCCCATAATTGTTTAGGCTGATAAAACGTAAGAGATCTATAGTGCACGCAGGTAGCAAAAAGCTTTGAAGATGGTTTTTTTCTAAATGTCACCACTTAATGGGTGGGTCCACTATGAGCTCCAGGATAGCTACTGATGGTCCTGGAGGGAAGTTTTCACCTGAATCTTGACTACAGGCAACAAAACTATTAAGAATAGAGCCCCCACTGTAGAATAAAAACCACGTGCAACATATCTTGCTACAGCATAAGCATAATTTTATACAATTATAAATGGTTTATGGCATTAATTGCTACTTATTCCTATGGTCAGGTAGCTCAGAAATCCTCTATCCTCATGCAATATAGAGCTTCCTTTCTCACGTGTGTAGGCTCAGCTGGCACATTTCTGCCCGCGATGGCAGCTTTTGTCTGTCTATAAGGGCACCTATTGCTAATGGCAACCTGTCTGCAGTTGCCTGAAGTTCCTATAAATACACACTCAATCAGTTTTATACAAAGGAGGTTGCTTTTTTTCTACAGTGGTCTCTATATTAAAAACCTGATGTCAATTAGAAGAATATCTTTCTTCTCTGATTGTGTGGTCTTTTGGCTTTCTGCTTCTGACTGCTCTCTGCCTGCTGCTGTGAGTTCCCCCATGGTCGGCCCCAAGTTTAAAAGTGGCTGGATCTGTAAGCATACTGTGCCCCTCTTCGTGGAAGGAGGAGCTCTCCAAGTGGGTCATACATGGGTAAAAACATGGATGCCACCCCCACTGGGCTCCTAGCTAACATCCTCTCTCTTGCAGTAGCTTAGGAAGTTTCCTACTTATGCATTTCACACTCAACATCAAGCGGCTACACCAACGTAGCGCATGTTTTTCACTGTATACATTTCAAATATCTCTAACAAGTTCTGGAGAACATCACCATTGGAAATTGTTCATAAGGAAAAATGAAAATCACAAAATGTATCATAATAGTGAGCAGTGGTCAGACAGAAGTCAGGTCTCTACCTGGTGGTCCTGCAGAACTTTCTGTGGTAAAGTAGAAGAGGATGCAGTCATCACATTGGGTGAGTCTGACCTTGGCCATGAACTGGCTGCGTGACCCAGTGCACATAAGCCATTTTAAGCCCACTTTCCACATCTTAAAGAGGGTTTTGCAAATGCGAAGTGAGCTGGAACACATAAAAAGCTCTCGGCACTGTGCTGGGCACAGGGACACGTTCAATAAAGGGGAACCATTAATATATGAAGTTCCAGAGAAGCTTTCCTAACCGATCTTGAGTTCTGCCCATCTAGTACTAGTGGATAAAGAGTAACATTTGTTATTTGGGAGGAAGGTTGGGGAAGGATCAATAAAAAATATTGATCCAAAGATCAGTACTTTTAGAATGTGGCCCAAGGGTGAGCATATGTGATATTTTGTGATATAATAAGAAATATATATTTGGTTTGTGCTCCTGTTTCCTGGAACACAGACTCTTTGAAGGGGTGCATTTTAGTATGCTAATGAGATGATTGGTGCTGGGGGGTTCCTGAATGGACTCAGGATGGGGGCTGGTTGCCCGAGGAACCAACCAGGTGATTAGAAGGTTGGACCTGTCAGCCCCACTGCTCTAGCCTTTGGAGAAAGGAGAGGGACAGTAGACTGACTTAATCATTAGTGGCCAATGATTTGATAAATCATGCCCAAGTAAGAATGCCCCCATAAAGCCCCATGAGGATGGAGTTCAGAGAGCTTCCAGTTTGGTGAACACATGGGGGTGCTGGGAGGGTGTTGTACCTGGAGAGGTTGTGGCAACTCTGCACCCTTTCCCATACACTGTCCTCCGTTATCTGTACCATCTGGTGGTTGTGGGTTGTATCCTTTTATAATAAACTGGTAGCCTAGTAAGTAAACTGTTTCCTTGAGTGCTGTGAGCTGTTCTAGCAAATTATTGAGCCTGAGGAGGGCACCATGGGAACCTCCAATGTGGAGCCAAGTTGGACAGAAGTTGTGGGTAACCTGGAGACCCGTTTCTTGGGGACTGGTATCCCAAGTGGGACAGTCTTTGGGGACTGAACCCTCAACCTGTTGGGTCTGCACTAACTCCAGGTAGCGTCAGAATTGAATTGGGGCCAGGTGCAGTGGCTCATGCCTGTAATGCTAGCACTTTGGGAAGCCAAGGCAGAAGGATCGCTTGACAAGGTCAAGAGTTCGGGACCAGCCTGAGCAAGAGTGAGACCCTGTCTCTACAAAAAATTAAAAAATTAGCTGGGCTTTGTTGTATGCATCTGTAGTCCCAACTACTCTGGAGACTGAGGCAGGAAGATCACTTGAGCCCAGGAATTGGAGGTTGCAGTGAGCTACGGTGATGTCACTGCACTCTAGCTGGGGCAATAGAGCAAGATCCTGTCTCCACAACAACAAAAAATAAGATAAAATGTAAAAATAATAAAATAAGAATTGAATAGAATGTAGGACACCAAACTGGTGTCTCCAGAGAATGGGAAAATTGCTTGGTGTGAGAAAAACCCCACATCTGGAGATGAAAGAAATGAGAGTAGTAATTGAGCAGAGAGGAAACAGGATTTCTCCTATCAGCGCCCCGATATTTAGTGCACTGGACTGATGAGGCCAACACTGAGTCTGATCTTTCAAAAGGCAAAGGAGATGCTTCATTGTGCTTCACAGTCACGAGAATATCCACCCAGGCCTTCTCTCCTGGAACTGTGAGCTGTTCCAGAGAGAGTACGTAAATGAGAAGGACACAACCGCAAGGACAACAGTTGGCGGGTTGGCATCTCCACCTTTGCACAGCCTCGCAATGCACAGTAGTTGACTTGCGGCACCTGAGTTCATGAGCCTGGCTAAGCACCTGGCTTACTGCCAGAAGGTGACTACGGAACCAGCATCCACTGTCCTGGGAGTCACCCTGCCTCTCTGGCCCTTGGTCTCCCTGTATGTCAGATGACAGATCTGCAGGCTGCCCTGCAATTCTAACACGTTCCAACCCCACCAGCTGTTGTCAACCTTCCCCTTACCCCACCACGAGAGCTCCTTCCCACCAAAAAGTATAATTATATGTTTTCAAGAAGGCCCATTTGCCATGTGAGCAATTTCAGCAAAACATCCTGAAACATCATGTTTTGACGATTATACAGTGAAAAGAGCTCTTAGCGAGCAAATCTAACCCTTGCATTTTAAAAATGAAAAACCAAAGCCCAGCAATTTTGTGTCTTGCTCAAGGTCACAGCACGCAGCATGGCGGGAGCTGCACCTGCGGCCCCTCCCCTCCTGGTCTGGGACAACCTTTCTCTGGTGACAACCTGGCCCTGGTTTCGCTACATGAAAAACCCAGTTGAAGCCTCAGGAAATTATTTTTCACTTTAGATGGCAGTTTTCAATTGCTATTTTACAGCTCGGGAAAGATAGGTATATTTTTAAGAAGCAAGAACAACTACAGAGTCAATCTCTTTCCCCACTTCGGCTATTTAAAGCAAGTTACGTGAATGCTCCGTGTGACTGATAGGGGCAGGCACACGTTTCTGGCATCGCTTACTAACACACCAGTGCACCAGATGAGTATTGACTGATGGCTTCAGACACTAATAAGTCCAGAGTCTGTTCCTAGGAAAATGCTTTGCATGCGTCATTAAAGCTATTTTCAGGCTTGCTGTCTTGAATTGAATGTAAACTAACGCTGGTGATTCTGAATTTAAATGCGATTTTAGTGAGGGAAGGAGAAAGCACAACACATTATTTTCAGGGCTGGGGTAGTGGCAATATGTTTTTTTAAAGGCTGTAATAAATCTATACACTTTTATAAGATATTACTTGTATAATTTCTTTTGAATAACAACCCAAATATTACCTCTATTTACCAAATCATATCAACTTAAATCAAATTGAAATACAGCTATCCAAAACGTGCATTTACTTTCACTGCAGATGTTATCATACCATAGTATACCAAATAGAAATCACCTGTCATACTTATTTGTAAAGAAGGGAGCTGGGCCCCGCCTGCAAAGAACTGCCCTGAATTGCCAGTGGGTGGAGCCAGATCATAAATATATTTCACCAATGCTCTTTAAAAGCACCACAGTTGATTGTCATGCGTGCCTTTGATTAACAACCACTGATACCACCGAATAGCGATGCAAATCTTGCTGCACCGTTTTGACATCTTCCATGTTCGGGAATGAAAATCTCCATGGGAGATTTAGGTCTCCAGATTGAAATTTAAATCAAAGACACTAAAGCTCTTCTATCAACTCCCCAACCACCCCAGCTACCCACTTTGGGGTTAACATTAGGCTAAGGATATAGCTTCTATCATGGACCCAAGGTGGGCAGGAAGGGTGGAAGGATGGGATGGGTATCGAAGGAACTGAGACTCCTTATTCCAGAATTGTTCAGCTGCTCAGCCCTGGGGTTCAAGAAAAAAAAAGTGAAACCAGGAAGGTATGATCTACCCAAAGAAAATGGAGGCATCCAAACCTCTCAAGTGTATATGAGATCAAAGACAAATGGACGACTACAATTAAAAAAAAAAAAAAAAAAAAGACGGGAGGGGGAAGATGCTGGAATTGAACATTTCTGGGGTAAGAGACCTATTTGTTACTTTATATTAGATCCTCTAACAGCAGTTAAGCAGAAAAGTATATAGTGATGTTATGAAACTGTATGTCTAGTACATGATATTTGTATAAGGATTTATAATTCACAAAACATCTTTACAGACATTGCATATATCTACCTAGCTATTTTGTCTTTACCTCAATTATAAAATAAAATTAAGGTCCCTCCTAATTCAGAAAGCCAAATACTTCTGGCAGGTACATTAAGTATTATGATTCCCACTTTGCAGATGAAAATCAGATGGCAGGCCCCAAACCAAACCACAGTTATACGGAGTAGAGACTGGACTCTCACTTGTCATTCCAACTCCACTGCCCCATAATTTTTGCTGCAATGTTAGGCTTTTGCTAACTAGTACTTCAGAGGGCACGGAAAATCCAAAAGCTTAAACCACGGGCAGCTTAATAAAGATCAGTGGCCCCAGGATAATGGCTTCCTAGCTCGGAGAAAATACTTACTGACGAGAATGAAATTGTAAAGTATTTGTGGGGGAAACAAGGTATTTGTTTTGTTATATGCAAATAATTCCTTAATTTTAAGGTCTCCCAGAAACACTTCGTGTGACAAACTTTCCAATTCTGTGTGCTACCCTTCCATCTGACCACACCATCGATGTGGAAGGGTCCACCATCGCATTAACGCTCCTGCTCGGAGCTCGTCAGCTTTGGCTCATCCATTCATACCCTTTCTGCCTTGCAGTCTGTCTCTGGGACCAGGCTGAGTGCCTTTAAGGGCAGATGGCATTTCCTTTATCTTTGTATTCTGCCACCACCACCACCCTCCACACCCAACATTTGGCAAAGATTTCACCAAACATTTGAGTGCCTCCCAGGTGCCAGATACTGAAGATACCAAGCTGAGTGCTTGTGAACAATCAGTTTACAGGGAGGGACACAGTGTACAGACACGGTGAACAGACACGGTGTAACAGATCTGGTGGACTGTATATCTATAATTCTGATGTGAACAAACTGAAGTAGGCTTAGGGAAGAAGAAAGGCCAGAGATACTTCTAAACTACAGTACTGCATACAGCCTCTGTCACATTTGAGAAGTGTTTATGTAATTGATGAAAAAGACACACACACATATACATAACATATATATGCAGATAACAGAGCATTATATTTTTTAAAATCCAATAACTCATAAAGAGGTGGATTCCCATCATTACTTAGCTTCCCAGGAGCAGCATCTCACAAGGATACCGGGATCTTGGAGGGCAGACAGGCATATAAGCACCTGCCACGCACTGCGGATACTTTAGCACAGCGAAGAACAAAGAACGGACGTGTTGCAAAGAAGGAGCTTAGAGGAGGAGCAAGGTGACAGCGAAGCTCAAAGGAGAGAAGCCATTTGAGTTGGGTTGAGAAGACAAATAAGGCTCCCAGGTTTTTGGCTGCTGCTGTTGCAAATGAGCAGTACATTATTCTCCAGTGATGTTTCCAGCAGCCCACCAAATTCTCCCTGCCTGGAAATTCTGCAGCGCTGAATGTGCATGACACTCAGTCAGCATGCGACATCTACTGCTTTGCGTCGCTCTGTAACTTTCACGTACCTCTTGTCTTACTAGACTGTAAATTCACCAAGCTGTAAGTCTTTTGAGGTAGGAACCACCTCTTATTCATCATTGTTTTCTCCGTTCCTGGCCTATACTGGACACCAATAAATATTTCTTGACCTCAAAGGTAGACTTAACATTCTCTGGGAATACAGATGGTCTCCGAGTGCCAAGCATTCAATATCAAAGTTCAAACACCTGTGCTGATCACAGTCAGTAAATATTTGACTGTTCTGGCAAAAGGAGAATGCAAAGCGAATTTGTCATTTCAACCGAAAGACTCCAGAAGAGATTATTTCAGACCCTTCAAAGAGTGACAATACCTTTCTATTTCATTCTGTTCTGTTGGACACATTATTTTCACATTATTCAAATTCCATACTGTGTTCAGATTTGTTTCCATCTGGGACCCAGTTTATTGGCACGTATTCCTAATAGTTGTTGATCTAGAACTTGTCCTTCCACTAATGAGCTAGGATTTTTACAGGAAGCACTGTGAGGTCCCATTAAAGTGAGAGTCTTTCATTCCTACAGCAATTGTTAATAATATCCAAAATGGGTTCTCCAATTAATGGCTACAAAGGGATTTGATTTTCTGCCTTCTGCCAGGGTAGAACCTTCTATGTAGGACTTCTATACAATTAGAAAACTTAACAGCCACAGTCAGAAAAACCAAGCTTGTTAGAAATATAGGTAAAATAGACGCAAACAGACTCCAGTTTTAGTGCCTCGATGTTATAATTCTACTGTGATGGCTGAAAGGTTTCATTTGCTGCTTTGAGATTCTTGGCTTCATGCACCATATCGCAATGTCGTCAGATAAGTAGTCCCCAGGGTGGGGAGATGTGACTGTGTTTGTCAAGTGCTGTCACTCTCCTGTGAGGTCTAGATAATTGAAGATTAGTAAGTGGCCAAAATGTTCAGCCACAAAACCTTTCTAAAGAAGATGTGTGTGCTTATCTTCGTAAACAAGACTGAAAAGGAACACAGGGCACTGAGCTTCGTTTTGCATACATTCTGAGAAGAGAATAACCAGGGACAAGTGAACGTGGTGTAGAGGAGAGAGGAATGCACGCGTGGGGTCTGGAAGAAGAAGGAGAGGTGGTCCAAGAAGTCAACATGAGGCCGAGAAGCAGACACTCTCAATTTCTCATCTGTACATTCTTCCTAGGTGATTTCATTCCCCTCCACAGCTTCAGGTATAACCTATGATGAACGATTCCCACATCTATATATTTAGCCCTAAAGTCTTATTTCCAGTTGTCTATATCCATCTGCCTCCAAGAATATCTATCTGATTATGCCACAGCTCAACACGTCTGCAGATTAAGTTACCTATTCAGAACTTGGCCTTCATAGTGCTCCCGTTCTGTTTAACGTCACTTTAACTTGGATGCCTTCGTCTTAATTCATTTCCACTTCCCACTGGTTTACTATAACAGGGGTCCCCAACCTATGGTGAGTTGCAGAATTATTTCATCACATATTACAATACAGTAATAATAGAAATAAGGTGCACAATAAATGTAATGTGCTTGAATCATCCCAAAACCATCCCCTCCCCTCCAGGTTCATGGGAAAATTGTCTTCCATGAAAACAGTCGCTGGTGTCAAAAAGATTGGGGACTGCTGCACTACAGTCTGCATGTTCTATCTGCTAAGCATATATTTTTTAAAAGTTTCTCCTCTCCCATTCTTATGGTTCCTGTTTACAGAAGAGATGCTGTCAATTTTCTCCAGTTTCACTTCTTAAACAAGTTGGAAAGGAACAAGAGCAGAAGGAGGGTCTGGATGAGATGAAAGTGGCTTGGAGTGGCAAAGTGCTGTAGTCTGAAGCTGGGTGTATTCTGGAGACAGAAACAACAGGACTTACTGCTGGTTGGGGCCATTACGGAGCAGGGAAAGCCTGAGAGGGGACCACAGTTAGGGGAAGAAGTGGGCAATCAAGTGCTCTGGTTTGGGTAAGCTTGAGATCCTAGATGATTAAGTGGAGAGGCTCTACTGACAACTGGAAATCAAAGTTGGAACTCAGAGTGGGAAGTGGACAGAAAACACAAGGGCCAAGTTCTGAGTGCTGAAGAATCCCAGCTTTGCCAGGTTAAGTAGAGGGGGAGGAGCCTGTCTCTTTCCACCACCCTCCCAAAAAAGAAAATAAAAATAAAAACTGGCAAGTGATGGCCAGAGAACATGGTGTCACAGAAGCTAAGAGCAGAGAACATGCCGAATCGGAGGGAGTTATCAACTATTTTGAATGCTGCTGACAGCTTGAGTCAGACAAGACAATGTTTATGACTTATTTGATAGCACAGAGGTGACTAGTGACCTTGCTGGGGGCAATATGTTGGAGTTAGGGAGGTAAAGTCTGGACACGAAGAGGGGAGGAGGGGGGAAGTGGACTGCAGATCTCTCATTTGTGAAAAGTCTGGCCGGGAAGGGGAGTGGAGAGGTGAGGTTGCACGCAGCTGTAGGATCTGGAATTTAGGGATTTTAGACTTTTAGCTTGGGAAACTCCATAGTATGCTATGCCGAGGGAATGATGGGTAGAGAGGGAAAGAATGGATCCTGCCAAGTAGGGAAGATGAGTGAAGGAAGGAAGTCTTGGAAGGTGAGGAACAAAGAACGAGAATATTCTGACAGGAGGAGAGATGCTTCTTCTGTTCTAACTGGCGGGACAGAGGAGAACTCACGATGGATGAAGACAGGTTTACAGATTTGGTGGTGGCAAGATGACAGTGTTACCATCTGTGAATTTTTGTGTTCTCAGCGGGGTATTAAGTGAAGCCAACCAACTAAATAAGTGAAAAATATAATAAAATACTAAAAGTGAAGGTATTTTTCACTTTTTAAATGTGAAAAGAGATGCTAAAAATGCTAAAAGTGAAAGAATAATAATTTTGGAGAAGAAAAGGTATGAAAATCCTCTCTGATTATAGGACAGTGAACACTCTTTATGCTTCATGAATAGCTTCTGTTTGCTGTCTAATGGGCAGTGTGGAGCTATTTCTAATTTTATATACCTTAATGATTTCTTATGGTGAATACTCTGTCCCAGGATTCTTGGAAATCTTGCAGAGTTCTGGAGAAAGACTATGGAAACGAGACCACTGTGCATCTCATGCGAGTAGTTTCTGCGTGGGGCAAATGACCAAGATGGAGCTCCACTTCTCCAGAACTGGGTGGATTCTCGACTTTGAGGGTGCAGAGATATCTTTCACTGGAATAAGTGAATAAGGGAACCTCAGACACCTCTCCTGAGCTCCACAAAGACTTCAGAATGCCGAGGCAACTGTATCTGATCAGATATTGGGTGAACTCCCTCCTGGGTGATGAAGGACAGACTGGGATCCATTGGCATTTGCCAATCATACTCTCTGAAGAGTTCCAGACTTGAGTAGAACTAAAAAGGTTTTATCAAAATGCTGAAAGCATACATAGTCTGAAAATATAAGTGTATCTCAACAAAATCAAGGAAAAATCATGGACAGTGGATTTGCAGGGTCTTGGAAAAAGAGAATGAGCTATCAAACAAGAAAGCTCAAGTCTAGACGGTGGTCAGGTCAGAGAGGGATGGGTCTGTAGCAACAGAATCATTCCAGATAAAGCCCAAGAGATAAGGGTACAATAATGCCCAGCACCTTGAGGATAATTTGAGGGTGACTGAAGAAGGGACACTGGTATACAGTAGAGCAATAAGGGGAACCCCCTTTTTCAGGAGAGGGTGTCAAAGACTTTTATAACCTGCCCCGAAAGAACTACCTCCCTGGGACAATCACTGATCTTACCCTCTAGGCTTGTATACCTCAGAACTCCTATAGGAAAAAAGGGTGAATAATTGAAATATTCCTACAGATATAAAAAAAATCAGTCCTATGTAAATATCAGAGCTGTGCATATAAATCTTGTAAAGTGATGAATTTGAGAAAGCCTTCCCTTGGAATTTATCCCTACCCAACCTCCCAGGGCTTATCCTTGAGAGAAAAACTGTAAATGTGGAATCACAAGTTGAATTTATCAGGCTAGAAGATGATCCCTGGTTCCTTCCAACATGCATAATGTTAATCTACTGAAAGCCACAAACAGGGAGGTAAAATATGAATTCAAACAGCACTTCTGATTTCTCTCATGCCTTTCTTTTATGTCTTATTACAGATCTCCACTATTTCACTTCTCATTTGAGAATATGTGTGCATGTGTGTATATATACATGCAAGTATGTATAAGTATATATATGAATATAAGTATATACATGAATATATATACAAAAGCCAAAAACTATACTTTTTAAAAATTCAACATAAAAATTTATAGTATCTTCAATGCTGAATTACCATCAGGAGCAAAAATCTTTAAAAATCTTTGTAAAAGTTCACCTTCTTTCTTTCATACTAGTATATAGGGCCTTTGAATTAGTTGCTCATTAAAGTTAGGATGACAATAACAAGTGAAAAAATCTTGATTTTTATTGATATTATTTAACTACTGTGGGATTATTTTCTCTTATATAGGACATTTCTTAAAATTCTGTTTATTAATCTAATGTTAAGACATCAAGAAAATCTATGGAAAAGTTTCCAAATGATATTGTTAAAATTATTCATTTGTCTGCATCTGGTATGTATTGAGTGCCTACTATATGCAGTGAACAGACAAAAATCTCCATCCCCTTGGAGTTTACTCAACCCCTTAGAATCAACACAAGTAGAAAATCACCACATGCAAATTAATAGTGAAACATGAAAGTAAATTAGAAAAAAATTTTCACATTTTTTAGACTTATATAATATTTGATTTGCCAAATTTATTTTCCAACTGAGGGCTCAATATTTTTATCTTAAATCACTGCTGCATAGGAAGATATATATTCATCTGCAATGGAATACTTTAATATATTTTATTATTTTCAAACAAACATTTATATAGCTTAAAACACTTGTATACATTTAAAGGGACTATTTCATAAAAGCCACTAAGGTAACAGAATTATTTAAACGGTTTCTTTCTGTCTTATCAAAATATTTCAAAAGTAATTTTCTGCCCTAGTGAAATGTATGTGTAGTCCAAGATTGTTAAATATCTAAAGCAATTAACCATATTTAGAACAAATACATTCCACCAAAAATAAGTTGGTTTTTATATGTAGTTCTCCAAGCATTTTCTCCTAATGTTCGTTTACTCTAAAAAGAAGGTTCTGTAAAAGATCACTGTTCTGCTAAGGAGAGCTGGTATGTATTTAAACTAAGTACTGTTACCCAACAGCATTTTAAAGTGAGGGCTCACTGTGTGGGAGGAACTCAATTTATGCCATGCACTCTAATAGCATAAGTATTCTGAATATAATTAATGGGGTTTATTTCAAAAGTTC
>CAUYMX010004066.1:0-34911 GCA_963573855.1 Lepilemur septentrionalis
CCCCAGGAATTTTGTTTAATGTCTCATCTCTGAGCCTCATCTGTAAAATGGCAATAAGAAAACATGCCTCATTGAGCCATTGTGAGAACTGAAATAAGATTGCACATAGTAGGTGCTCAATAAAAAAAAGGTGGTCCCTTCTTTCAACAGGGGGATAAACATCCCAAGAGGTGGGCTTTACCACCCCCTGCCACACATACGGTTTAGCCTTAGTTGGACCCACTGCACCAGAGCTGGACTTAGCCTTGTGTCACTTCCTGTCTCCTAGGCCCTTGTAGCTGGAATTTCTCAGGCCCAGAGGGCTCTCTGGACTCCCCCACGGCCCCCAGCTCACCTCTTGATGTCGGTCTGGACTGTTTCTACTACATCTCCGTCTATCCTGGCTACGGCGTGGAAATCAAGGTGAGTGACCTGGATGTAGCAAGGGCAAAGCTGGAGCAAGTGCATGTCCTTTCCCCGAAGAGGCCACCTGCTGTGACAGAGGTGGAGATGCTTAGGGGAGTCAGCTGCGGGTGCTAAGGCCGGGGCTGGGAGATGGGCCTAAAACATGGTTGGATTCTGTCTTGTGTGCCAGGGAGTGGAGAGGGCCACTGTTCCCACTCAGCAATGCCCTAGGCTGAGCGAGAGGGGCTGTGCTTCCCCCAGGGGTTTGATCAGGGGTTTAGAAGAGCCTGAGGAGGTGGCGCAACCTTGGATGGGCAGGGGACTGGGTAAACTCCACTTCTGAATCTATGTGGCGGAGCGGAGAGAACACAGAGCTGCCTGATTCAGTCAGAGAGAGCCATGGAGCTCCATTCCCTCATTTATTCATTCATTCACTCCTTCAGCAAACACTCCCCGAGCAGCTCCTCTGGGCCCGGCCCTGCGCTGCTCCCGGGATGCAGAGGTGGGGAGGACAGACATGGCTGCACCATCAGAGAGGTGACTAGCTGGGGCGGGAGTCAGACCTACAGCCCCAGTCTCCTGTCCCCAACCTCCCTGGGCTGTCTCTTCCCCCCCTTGGGATTAAGACTTTCTCTTAATCCTAAAGCCTGAGACTGCAGGTTCTCACAGATGTCCCACAGGCTCCTCAACCTCCACAAACCCACATCTTCCTTTTTGTTTCCCCAAATCTGCTTGCCACTCCACTCCCGTCAGGTCAGAAACCACAGTGCAATGGATGGCATCCCCTCTGCCTTTCCCCCTCCCTCTCCCCTAATCAACTCATCCCCAAGTTCTGTCACCATGACACTCCCCCAAACTCTCAAATCTGCCTGCTTCTCTCCCTGCATCCCCACAAGCACAGTGGTCCAGCCCATCACCCCTCTCTGCTTCCCCAGCCCCAGCGGCTGCCTCACTGGTCTCCCCACGCATGCTTGCTCCCTGCCGCCCACCTCTACCTACACTGCAGTCATTTTCTGATAATCCCCCAGGGGCCTCAGAATGAAGGGTCCATGTTCATCCACTTCTGCCCTTGTTCTCTTCTCCCCTTTGCAGGGAACAGCTTGCAGGTAACTGAATGGCCGAGCCCTCTTTCCCCACGACCCCCAGTTGCACATGCTGGTCCCTCTGTCTGCAAGAATTGTCTCACCACCCCCTCCCTTAGGACTCATCCCTGGCATCACCTTCTCTGGGACTTTTCTCCTGATCCCCAAAGCCTGGGGCACGCCCACCTTAGCTCTTCACTCTGCCCCTCTATTGCTCTGTTCATAGCTGTCACCCTCCCCAGCTAGACTGAGCTCCTTGAGGGGTGCCTGATAGCCTGGGGCCCAGATGTGTACCCCATGGACCCCGTGAATGACTGGACAAAGCAATGGGGGAAGGAAGAAACGAGGTAACATGTGACGTCAATCATGGAGACTGACGTGGGTGGGAGGGGAGGAGTTCAGCCCAGGGGAGAGGATGAGGCAGGAGACTGAGGAGTCTGGGGAGCCAGGCTACAAGGGCTGCCCCTGCCCCTCAACCTGCATTCCCCCCCCATTCTAGTTCCTGTGCCCCTGGATCTGGGCTGGAGCCAGCTATACTTGTCCTGGGGCAGTGCCTCCAACCCTCCCCTCTGGGGACCTCACATCCAGGTCTCTGAGCCAGGCCCTGTGGAGGGAGCCCTTCTCCCACCCCTGGTGGGCTTCTCCCGTTCTTTCCACAACTGTTTGCTTCAGCTTTGCCAAGCCCTTGCCCCTCACTCAGGGCTGACTGGGAGGGTAATTAGGAACAGCCACCCCCCCAACAAGCCATTAGCACTCAGCGCCGCTTAATTAAGGTAATTAATGTAAAATCATCACCTAATGAGAGGTGGCACCGGCTGTGGCTCACTGGGTAGAAGGCGCCAGCTGCAGGTGCAGGGAAGGGGGTGGGAGGGGGCAGATGCCAGGCTGGATGCCCCCCTGCAGGCCTGGGTGGCCCCAAGTGCCCCCCAAGCCTACTGCCCTCACTGAAGTGCACTGGACAAGGCTGGGCCCAGCCATGGTACCCTCCACAATGGGACAAGATGCTGGCTCCAGCAGCCGCTGCCCTGGTCCAGGCACAAGCCCCGCCCTGGGTGCCCGCCCCTCACACGAGCCCTGTGTCTGTTGACTGGGGCTGCCACATTTTTTTCACAAGAATGCAAAAGCCGTTACCAGGCAACCTTGAGAGGAAGACCTGCCACAGCCCTGGATTGCTGTCAGGAAATGTGGCAGATTGCTGGCCCCACCCTCCACCTCAGCACTGTGGGGGCACAGTCCTTCGGGATCCTGTTGGCCCTGATGGCCTGAGATAGAGTTTGAGGCCATGGGGTAGGGGGACAGGGTGGCCAGAGCTGGGTCAGCACCTGATTTGGAAAAGGAGCAAGAGACAGGATCAGCCAGGACTGAAGCAGGGTTTAAGGTTCTTTTCCTTCCAAGGCCAGTTCCAGCAACCCCCACTCCCGCCCAGGCCTCCTGGCCACACCACACAGGCCACATGGGACCTGAACAATTACTGACACTGCAAACCAATACCCACCAGACAGCTGGGGAAAGTGAGGCCCAGGCAAGGAAAGGGAATTGCCTGAGGCCACTCAGTTAATCACTAATGGATTTTGATGAGTGGATTTGTTCCACAAGCATAAATTGAGCACTTACAGTGTGCCAGGCTCTGTGCTGGGGCACAGACCTTCATGGGTAGTGAGACGAGACAGAGATTATAAGCAATGACCACAGAATGCTCAGTGCTGGTGGGGATGGGGACAGGAAGCACAGGGGCTGTGGGAATTCCAGGGTGGAGACACCTCACCAGCCTAGGGGCCAGGGAAGGCTTCCTGCAGTGAAGACCCTCTTTTCGGCTGCCTGCAGGATGAGAAGCAGCAGCCAAACCTGGGCTGAGAGGCAGCGGGTGTGGCAGGCCTGGCCCTTGGAGGCCGCCCTGGCTATTTCAGAAAGGTAACTGTTGCATAGGTGTTGGGTAAGGGTAAGGGCTTCTGGATCACACTCCTGCCAGAGGCCTGGCTTGAGAGCAGTACTCTCCTGCCCAGGTGGACAGTTGGGCCAGGCCATGCTGGCCACTGGGGGCAGGATGGGTGGGCAGCTAGAAGATCTAGAATGCTGCCCACAGCTTCTCAGGCTTGGGGAGAGAGGATGCCTGTGGCTTCTTCCCGCCATGGAGAACTCCCAGCCTGCCCCTCTATGAATGCACTAGGATCACTCAGGGTAGACAGGAGGAGCAAAGTCTGGGCAGGGGGGAGGAGAGGAGCCAGGGAGGAGAGGACTGTCTCAAGACCCCATAAGTCACACCCTGAGCAAGTCAGCCAGACACTACTATGAGCTCCTGTCACGTGACTACAGCCTTTGCCTAAAGTCTACGGTCCTGGGTAAGATCTCACATTTCCCTTTTTTGGAGGAGCGGCCTCAGGGGTACCAGAATCCCTAACAGCCCTACTCTCCATAGCCTGGACCACAGACCCTCCCAGCCTGCTTCACCCCCAGCCTCCTGCCTCCCTTCATGGTGCTACAGCTACGTATGCCCACCAATGCTGAGTGTCTGAGCCACCATGGGGAGGAGGCCACAGCAGGCCCTCCGTGATCAGAGGAGGCTTGCCTGCTTCAGCTGGGGGCTGAGCATTGGGCTAGGCTCTTTCTTGAGTTGTCCAGAGAAGCCCCTTTAGTACAGGTGGGCATAAGCCCCATGGTCCGTTGGGTCCCATCCTCTCCCCAGGCAGCCAGTCTTCCCCGAAGGGCCCCAGGCCTTTCTGGGCCTGGCGCTGCCTCTCTCTGCACTTGGCATTGCCAGAGCTCTCCCACTGCCAGTCTCCATCTTGGCTTGGCTGCTCTCTGTACCATCTGGAGCCTGAGCACAGCTGCCCATAGGCCCTGCCCTTGTGCCCCAGGTGCCTCCGTTGGCACACAACTCTCCCGTGCCAGGCCAGCTGTCAGTTTGATAGCCAGAACGCCCTGCCCTTCTAAGCCGGGCCCAGGCCTGATGTGGGCACCAGGAGGGGGTTGTGGGTTGGTGAGGTGGGACTTCTGGGCAATTCCTATTTCCTGGCTCCAGGAAGACCCATTTGAGGGGGGCAGGTCTGGCCTCTCCCATCCCTTACCTATAAGGTTTTAGGGATGATTCCCAGTTCAGAAGGGCACAGAAGCTGTCATGTAGGACTAAAGTTCTAGTCTTGGCTCTGCAGTCTGCCTCTCCATGACTGGAGCTAAGCACCTGGCTATCTCTGGGCCTCAGTTTCCCTCTCTATAAAAGCAAATTGAGCCAAATGATGCACAAGGCCCCTTGCAGCCAGTCCCTTTGAGTGTGGCTCCTTCTCTGGGGTCAGAAGCTCCCTCCTAGGCCTGACTGCATAGCAGCCCCTCAGGCCCATGGGCTCACTTCTTGCCTCCTGGCAGCTGCAGAGCCTGGGCCGGGGAGAGAGCGGCTCCCAGGTATGGTACTTTCTAAGCAGAGTCCTGGCAGACCTGAGGATGAGGTAGTCCATAGCTAGCAGTCACCAAGGCAAACGGCAAGGTTTTACCAGGGTGGGGCTCAGGTTTCCCTGGGAAGGGGAAAGAGGACTGCTAATGCCGTGCCCCTCTGTGCTGAGGCCTGATAGGCAGGATCTAACTTAATCCTTAAAATCTCATGCAGTGGATATATTATCCATTTCACAGGCAAAGCTGGGGCCTGGAGAGGTCATGTGACTTGCCCAGGGACTCTCATCCAGTCAGTGATGGAGCTCGGATTTGACCCCCAGACTCAAGAGCCCCTATTCTTCCCCTGGCCCAGGACATTGGCCCGGGTGTGATACAGGGCAAATCCAAAGAGGGAGTCCCATGTGGGGACACATGCCTGCCCAGGCTCTGCCTTAGACCCCCTCTGCCTGATCCTGTAGGACACCAAGTCCCAGGGAGGGGCCTGGGATATTATGCATGAAGAAGACAGAGCACTGGACCAGGAGTCAGGAGTCCTGGCTTAGACTCCTGGCTTTGCCTCGGACTCACTGGATGACCAAAAAGGATCTCTCAACTTCTTGATTAAAAAGTGCCTTTATCTAAAAGGGGAGGAAAGTGCAGCCTGCCCTAACTCTTTTGTTGAGGTTTTGTGAGATCTTAGAGGATAAGGGGTATGAAAGAGCTTTGAAAACTTTAAAGGGTCTTGTGGGAAAAATTGTGATTATCCTACCACTGGTGTGAGGGAGCACAGGTATGTGAGGGCACACATAGGCCAGGACACGTGTTTAAAGGGGCTGTGTGTGTGCAAGTGGGCCAGTGTCAGAGTCCACACATGGGTGGTGACCATGGGTGGCACATGGGTGGTGACCAGGAGACTCCAGGGGAGCTGTGGCATGGGGATGGCACACAAAAGTCTCCCTTGAGCTCATCTACCTGTGCTGGGTTGTACTGTGCACCAAAACTGGGGCCGCATCTCGCCCATAGGTCACACCACTGGGGCATGCGCAGGAGGCCTGACTGGCAGCTTCTATGGGGACAGGCAGGCCAGACAAGCCTGACGATCTGGGGGCTGGCAGAAGGCAACCTGAATGTTCCCCACCTCCCATCCAGCAAGGGGCCAGTCCCCTCAAAGTGGCTGTATTTCTTTCTTGAACCGACCCCACGGTCTGCTGGAAGCAGGGCAGTGTTGGGCAGCCCAGGGTTCTGTGGGAATTGTCTTCAGCTCCCTCTGTTTCTGTCTTCCCCCTGCCTGGCCCCCAGGTCCCCTCCT
Source organism: Lepilemur septentrionalis (assembly GCA_963573855.1). Lineage (NCBI taxonomy): Eukaryota > Metazoa > Chordata > Mammalia > Primates > Lepilemuridae > Lepilemur > Lepilemur septentrionalis. The sequence goes on from CAUYMX010004066.1 coordinate 6,139, forward strand.
GTCACTGGCTATGGGTATGGCAAGACAGCCCTCGTGAGCAGAGCTGACATTTCAATCTGTCTCCCAGGCTCTTCAGATGCCTACAAATTGCATCAAGACTTCATCACCCTCCTTGTCCAACACCCAGCCCTGTCTGGCCCCTGTCAGCCTGGCCCTCAAACAAGTGACAAATTACATTCCAGCCACTGCAGCAGGCCTGCAAGTGGGTGCTTGAAACCCAGGGGACCAGAGCTGCACAGACAGCCTCTGGCTGAGAACAGGGAGCCTTCTGCATAGGAGCCACGCCATTCCACGCTCTCACCCCGACCCTCACCACCAGGCTGGGCTGGGAGCCAGGCCAGCTTAAAGGGGCCCTGCCTCCCCCACACCAGAGGGGGCCAGAGGTCACGGTTCCCAGTTTTCCCAGCTTTACAGAGCGCCTAGGGGGAAGGATGGCTGGTGGGAACTCAAATCCCAACATCTCGAAAAAGCCAGGCCGAACCAAGATCCACCTCCCTGCTAAACATGGGGGGCCTGGAGCCTGGGAATAAAAGGTGTGTAGAAGTCTGTTCCTTCAAAGTGATACCCCCATGGATCTGGGGGACAGGGAGCTGCCTTTGTCTACAGCAAGGCAAGACTCTGCTGAACACCTGTGTGACCTTTTGCAAGTTCCTTAGCATCTCTGACCCTCTGTTTACTTATGGGGATTTTAGCACCTACCGTATAGAATTGTGGTGAGGATGAAATAAGACATGGAAAGCACCTAGTACAAGGCTTGACACATGGTAGGTGCTCTATGAATAGCAACTGTTGTTATTGCGGTTCTGTTGTACTGCTCTGCTGCACTCTGATCTCAGCAAAGCAGCAAGATCAGGAGCAGGAAACTAGAGGTATATAGGGAACCGGAAGAAAATACTAAATTAATTCCCACTTCTCTGCCTTTGCTTTCGTAGTAATTCCCCTGCAATGAGTGTCCTCCCTTGCTCCTCTTCCTCCTAGCGCTTCCCTCTTCAAGATGCTCTGAGATCCACCTGCTCCACGCACTTTCTCTGAGCCTCCGAGCCAAGCCCTCCGCTGTCCCCTGGAGGATTCCTGCTGCATGCATTCAGTGCCACTTAAAGCAGAATTATATGCTGCCTGGCATCTCTCGATAATTACAGATTCCACGTGTGTGAGTCTTGTTTTCCCAACTCTAGAATCACAGAATCTCCAAGTTTGAAGGGACCTCATCCAGCCTCCGCCTGCTGCAGGAATTCCCTGAGGAATGTCCCCAGCAGATGGTCAGGCAGCCTCCACCCAAATGTGCCTGGGTGGGGAGCTCCTCACAGAGAGGAGGCGCCTCTGCCCCGCCCCTCCCCACACCCTGCCTTGAGCTTTTGCTTCAGCCCAGAGAACTACCAGATCTTTCCTCTCAGGCAGAGGTAGGGATCCTTCCTTGCCCAGCTGTCCCCTCTGGAGCCCCCAGGGCACATCTATTCCCACAACCCACAGTCTGAGGGGCCCAGAGCCTGGCAGCAGCTAGCTCCTTGGACCTGGCTGGACTCTGTATCTTCTGTGCTTCTCGGCTCACAGGAACATGACGAGACATGCGCCTCCAGCAGCCCACACATTTACTCTCTCCACACATCTTCGTTGAGACTGGCCAGTGAAGAGGGCGTCATGTCCCAAAATGCCAACCTGGGCTTTAGTGGCAAAATGGGCAGAGGCCCAGTGGGGACCCAGGGAAGAGAGTATGAAGCAGAGGGACTGAGTGGCCTGGCTCGGGAGGCAGAGGATGTGGCTTTGAGATCTAAAAAGATGCTCAGCTTCACCAGGAGAGGCACAAGGAAGGCTCTCCCTGTGCAGAGTCCCATATGCAAATGCACAGAAGGGCGGAAGTGAGGGGTGGCCTGTGGCTGCAGCGCAGGCAAAATGAGGCTAACAAAGCCACTGGAGCTAACCGTGAGCTGGCAAGTTTGGACTTTGTCCTCTGGGCAAGCTGAGGTCCCCAGCAGCGTTTGGAGAGGAGAGAGACATGGTCTGGTCTGAGGCAGCCAGGGCCCAGGAGATGAGTTGGGGATAGGAGGGGTGAGACAGGTGGTTAGAAGGCCATTCTCAGGTGAAAAACAATGGGCAGGAGGTAATCGGACCCAGGACAGCGACAAAAGGATAGAGAGGAGGAACCAATTGGAATATTTGGGAAATAAGATTGAGAAGAATTTGGTGACTCACTGGATGCCATTTAACCAGCCGGGCAGTTAGCCCTAGAAGGCCCTGCCTCAGAGCAACACTGTAGGGGCCGTGCTTTTGCATGTAGATCCATGCTTTTGCATCGCCCAGGGATCTTGTTAAAATGCAGAGTATAATTTAGTAGATCTGATGTGGGGTCTGAAGATTTTACATTTCTTACAATTTTCCAGGTTGATGCTGAAGCTGCTGGTCTGGGAACCACATTTTGAGTAGCAAAGATCTACATGAGTCCATTTTACAAAACGAGGAAACTGAAACTCAAAAAGTGTATTTGTCCAAGATCACATGGTTAGGATGAGGTCCCAGATCTCTGGGCTCCCAATCCAGGGCTGCTTCTACCAAGCCACAGCACCACTTCCCCTCTGGGCAGAGTCTGTCCTTGTCCAATCTTTGTTTGACTGAATGGAGGCATGGAGCCCAGAAGGATGCTCCAGGGATTGAGGGCCTGAAGATCAGGGTGGTGGCAGAGGGGCTGGGACACCCAGAGGAAAGGATCAGAGAAGAGAGAGAGGAGAGAACCCTGGCTGATGCATGGAGGGGCACGGTGTAAGGCGGAGCTGACAGTCACCAAGGGCCAAGTTGGTCAGGGTCTTGAGGGCTGAGCAAGGAGTCTGGACCAGATGCTGCAGGCTCCATGGGCTCAGTGGAGCCGCTGCAGGACTTAAACAAGGAAGCACCATAATCAGCAACAGGTCTGGGACTATTAACCAGCTGCAGCTCAGAAAATATTGATGGGTTAAGCCCTACAGGCAGGGAGGCCAGCCAGGAGGCTGCCGTGGTGATCTAGGTGAGCAATAACAGTGACAAGCCGGGGAGGTGGCAGTCAGGGTAAAGAACAGTGAACAGATTCGAGGTCCAATTGACAGGACTGAATGACTGACTGGATGTGGGGTATGAGGGGGGAGGCAAGATGCCAGTTTCTAACTTGGGCATCCAGGTAGACAGTGAGATCATTCCCAGGGCCACAGCTGGTTAAGGGAAGAGGGTAGCGCAGTATGAGTCAGGCTGGGAGTGAGGATGTCCAGGGGAAGCTGGGCACAAGGGTCTGGTGCTCAAGACCACACGTGGCTGGCCAGGCCCTCAGACGCTGTCTAGTTAACACACTACCCCATCCCTACTTTGCTGATGGAGAAAACTGAGCCCAGGGAGGGGAAGGGGCAGGAAGCAGCTGGTGTACTTAAAAAGCTATGGAGACAGAAAGATGTACTTACAAATCCCAGTCCTGCTAATAATCTCCATGTGACCTTGGATAATCTATTTACTATCTCTGAACTTCAGGTCCCATCTCACAGAGTTACTGAGAAGGTGAGCTGAGCTCCTCCTGCACCAGAGTGCCTAGCTCAGGGCTTGGGGACTCGGATGCTCAAGGGGCATTGAGGATTGACCCGGCTGGGGCCTGCAGGAGCCTGAGGGCAGCAGGGCTCAGGCAGCAGGAAGAAGTCTGACTGCTCTGCTTTGCTCTCTCCACGTGGGCAGGTCCAGAACATCAGCCTCCAGGAGGGGGAGACGGTGACCGTGGAGGGTCTGGGGGGACCTGACCCACTGCCCCTGGCCAACCAGTCTTTCCTGCTTCGGGGCCAAGTCATCCGCAGCCCCACCCACCAAGCAGCTCTGAGGTTCCAGAGTCTCCCACCGCCTGCTGGGCCTGGCACCTTCCATTTCCACTACCAAGGTAAGGCTCGGGCACCTGAGGGAGGAACCAGCCTAGACTGGCTGCCCTCCTAGGGGTCTCTGGTGCAATTACAGCCTGCGGGGGAATAGGGAGGGGCTAGTCACATAGAGCACAGGTGCCTAGTGAAACTCTGCACAATTGGAGGTAAGTATCATCTGAAACCTCCAGGGCCTTCCCTCCTCAACCCACTACCCTGCAGAGAGCTGGTCTTGCCTCAGGATCAGGCAGCTTCCAGGTGTGCCCACTGTCACTCATTCATTCATTCAGTGAACTCTCCCAAGGCGCCCGCTCTTTACCAGGCTGGTGCTAGACACTGGCAATCTCAACTTGAACCAGCCAAGGTCCTTGCCCGCAGGGAGTTCAGAATCTCAGGAGGCGGCAGACACTTAAACTGGCAATAAGAGTAGAAGCCCTCCCCAAATGCAAGGGGGTCAAGGTCAAAGGAGCTTGACAATAACCATCTGGAGGTCTTTAGCTGCCAGCCTGCACTTCCTGAACTGCCTCCACTCTAGATCCGGTGCATGCCCCAATCAGCTCAGAACACCTATGGCAATAGGGTAGTGGCATGATGTAATAGGAAAATCACAGACTCAGGAAAATGGCAGATCTGTGTTTGAATCTCCTTCTCACTGGCTGTTGACCGTGGACAGGTCATTTGACCTCTCTGATCCCCCATTTCCTCTCCTGTAATTTGAGAACAAAACACCTACCCCACAAAGTCATGGTTAGGATTAAACAAAATGGTGCATGTCAAGTGCTTAGCACATGTTCCATTAAGGAAACTAGCATCAAAGGGCTGGCAGGATAGCTGCGGGAGGAGGAGGGGCTTGGGACTCTGCTGCTCTCCTGTCTGCATCCCTCCTGCCCATCTCCCGCCCTGGGCACAAAATTTGATCCTTTGCAGCAGGTCAACCAGTTCAGACAGGGGAAAGCTAATAGGGAAGTAATTGGTGTGAACAATCACAGGATTGTCTTGCATTGTCATGGACCGCTTCTGCGGCCCTGCAGGGGGCCACGCCTGGCTGCAGGGCAGGCATTCTGGAGATGGGGATGCTTGGAACCCCACCTAAGGAGCATTCCACTCTATCCTGGCCTCCCCGCCCAAACTGGGGGGAGCAGTCTGGTGAGGCAGCAGGGAGCCTGGCAGTGGGCAGGGGCTATACAGGAGCTTGGCAGAGGCAAAGAGCCAGGTGAGGCAAGGGTGAAGTCTGGGCGGCCCAGCTAGCCTCCCTAATGGCTCATCAATCCTCCCTGGAAGTGGGCATAATTTCACGCCACAGTAACCTTCTCTCTTGCTGCAAATTCCTTTGCACAAAACTCTGGACCTTTTCCCTGTCAAGCCAGACAAAGGTGGCTGAATGGCAGTGAGTTGGAGGCCCGGCAAGGGGAAGCAGACCCCAAGGAAGGGCTGGGAGAGCTGGCCCCATCCTGCCTCCTTTTTGGCTCCCAGAAGCCTTCCCTCCTCAGCCCAGTTTTTGTCAATGATCAGCTCTTTCCTTAATGAGTGTAATTCCCCTAATTATAGTCTGTAATTAGCCCTGATCCCAGAGATGGGAACAGGAGGAGCATGTGCTCACACACACGTTTCCGTGGGCTAGAGAAAGAGGGTGCCAGGAGAGGGGGTGAGGGACCCGATGGCCCATACCTGTGCTGGAGCTGTCCAAGCTGATGTTGGGAGGTCACAGGGATGGGCCCTCACAAGGGCCTCATTGCAGGACCAAGTTCCAACCCCCCTCCCACAGGCTCAGGCAGGGTGGGGAGGCAGAGGGCCCTGACAGCCATCCCCCTCCTCCTTCCTGAGCATTCCTGGCACTGGTCTTGGCCCCAAAAACAGACTCCAGTGAGAAAATAACTCAACAGATTGCAGTGCTGCCGGCTCCCTGGGAATGGTTGTCATGGCAACAGGAGGAAGCTCATTCTGGGAAGTGGCACTTTACCTACTATGGAGTCTGGGGGCTTCCTTGTCTGCCCCCAGCCTCCTGCCCTCATTGCATCCCGGTCCAGTTTCCTCATCTGTGAAATGAGGGCCCTCCCCTACAAGAGTCATGCTAAGAACTCAAGGGGAAGATGTAGGGACAAGCACCCAGCCTCATCTTTGGCTCATGGTCTAGACCTCCCTAGGTGTCAGCCCCTCAACTCCCTCCACGCTGGGTACAGTGCCCCACACCCTTCTCTCCATCCCATCCTGGCCTGGGATCTCTCCCCAGGTCATTGTGAGTGGCCGCCATGAACCGCCACCCAGGGCAGCCTTGTCTGTTACTGTCAGGTGTCTCTGACCCCTGAACCCAGGTTTCCAGTTCAGCTGGCAAGCAGGTAGGGGAGGGGGGATAGAAAGCAAAGCAAGTGGGCTCTAGAGCCAGGAGTGGCAAGTCCCTGCTCTACTGCTTACTTGCTGTGTGATGAGGGTACACAGTCTCTTTGAACCTCAGTTTTCCTTAACTGAAAATGGGTTAATAACCCCTCCCTTGCCTTCCTTCATCCCAAGCATGCTATAGGCATCTGGTAAGAAGAGTGTGAAGGCATTTTAGAAGCTGGTGAGGTGCCATTATTCATCAAGATTACGAACAGTAACAGCAGGCTGGGGTATTAGGTATGCGTTCTATGCCAGGTGCTTACACATGTCCTCTCACTTAACCTCTACAACATTGGATGCAATACTCAGAATGGGTGGTAAAGAAGGAAACTGAGCCCAGAGAATTTTAGTAACTTGCCCAAGGTGGCACAGCAAGTCGGGGAGCCTGTACTCAAACCCAGGCAGAGTGACCCCAGAGCCTGCCTCCTAAGCGCTGCTCTGTACCGCCTGCCAGTCCCAATTAGCCACTCACAGTATGTTCTCTCAAGAGCCCTGTAAAGACAGAAGAGTAGGAATCTTCCTCCCACTTTCACAGACATAGTACCTAAGGCTGGGACAGGTGAGTCACAAAACTCAAGTTTCAAGTTGCTTTTTCTATTCGCACAAAGGCGCACAGAGGCTAGCAGAGCTCCTGCCCAGACCTCTCTTGCCATCTACCTGGCACCATCAGCAAGGGTGGCCTCCCCACCTCAAGACCCAAGTTCTTCAGTCTAGACAGTCCCCATCCCTCCTACCACCCCAAAGATTGTCTGACACTGTAGCCCAAGCCTCCTCCCAGCCTCTCTCCTCCACCCCTCCGGGCCTTCCCCCACCTCTTGGACCCAAGCCCATATCCCCATTTTTAGCTCCATGTGGCTTGGCCCTGGGTTGGAATTTGCCAGATTGTTTTGTAGAATTTGCTGCCACCATTTGGTTATACTTGGTATGACAAGTCCAAAAGCTACCAGGTTTCCCAGAGCAACTTGTCCTTCTCCCCGCTTCCGCAAAGGCAAGCCCTGCCTCCCCACCCTCACCTCTGTCCTGTTTTATTTTATTTATTTATTATTACTTTTTTTGGTTTGTTTTTTTTTTTTTGTAATTTTTTAGATGGGGTCTCGCTCTTGCTCAGGCTGGTCTCGAACTCCTGAGCTCAAATAATCCGCCCCTCCATCCTGCTTTAAAAGAAATCCACAGCTATTGCCATCAAGTTTTTTTTAGCATATTTCAATGAATACTGGGAAAGCTTTTACTGTCTGACTTCAATCTTTCCTGCTGCAATTCATATTTTTCCCCATAGGAAAAATAATATCAACACTTTACATCAGTATAGGCTTTTCACTATTTCAAATGTTTTCACATCTACAAGTCATTCAATAAACATTTCTTGACAATATATTATTTGCTGGGTACGAGGGATACCAAGCTGGATAAAACACTATGACATTCATTTTCCTAATAACCCTGCAGGTGGGCTGGCATTTTGAACTTCATTTAACAAGTGAAGAAATAGACACAAAACAATTAAGCAACCTGCCTAAAGTGTCACAAAGCTTGGACCAGAACCCAAGAACTAGCCTAGGCTGCTGGAAATATCACTGGCACCTTCTAGGGAGAGATCGGAGTCTTTTTTGGAACTCTTACTGCCTCCTCTGGCCCCAAATGACACCTCCAGGCAGGCTGGGGCAGATCTCCCCCCACCCCAGTGGCTCAGCTTCCTGCCACACACACACACATCACCCATTCTCTCTTTTCAGCCTATCTCCTGAGCTGCCACTTTCCCCGACGTCCAGCTTATGGAGACGTGACTGTCACCAGCCTCCACCCAGGAGGCAGTGCCCGCTTCCACTGTGCCACTGGCTACCAGCTGAAGGGTGCCAGGCTCCTTACCTGTCTCAATGCCACCCAGCCCTTCTGGGATTCTCAGGAGCCTGTCTGCATTGGTGAGTGGCCCCAGAGAAAAGGGCTCAGTGCTGAGCAGAGTCAAGTCAGGGGGCTCATCTCCACCCTGTTGTCTGGCCCTTTCCTTTGCTTTCCGTAAGGAAGCCAGAAAATGGTCACATACACACACCTCAGTGGCATTCATCCAACCTGCATTTATTGAGCATCTACTATATGAAGGCACAACAGGTATACAGAGCTGAATTGAACAGGGTCTTTGCCCTCAAAGAGCCCACACTTCCAGGAAAGAGGGGAAGAAGATAGCACATATTTCTAGAACAGGAATTAAGAAACAAATGAAGAGACATAAAGTGACCTAGGAGGCAGCAATCATTCTTAGTTGGGTATTTAGGAGGCTTCCAAGGGAGGTGGCACTGAAGGTTTGACGTTTCAGTGGAGGGAAAAACATGGGCAGTGACACAGTCAGGAAGGTGAGGGTGTTTAGGGACACAGAAGACAGCCAGGTTTGGCTGAAGCCTGGGACATGGAGAGGGCAGTGAGAGGGCCTTGAATGTCAAGGCCAGACACTGGGTGTTAAGAGAGAGGAGCTCAGAACTATTCTTCTGGAGAGCCAGCCAGGTGGTTGTCTGAAGCTGGGAAACCAGCAAGGCAAGAGGGCTTGAACTTAGACAGTGACTTTGGGAATGGAGAGGAGGGAAGATATTCCAGAGACATTGATGAGGGAAGCGGGGCAAGAGAAAGACGACTCCCAGGTTCAGGTTCTGGGTGATCAGGAGGTCTGGGGTAGCTGCCAATGGAAAGAGGCTTGTAGGAGGAAGGAAGGTAGAGTGTTTGCTTTGCAGTACGAAAGGCAACTTGGGCTTTTTTCTTTTCTTTGGTTGGGGAGCTTGAGCTTTTGAACCTTATTTCATTCTATAAACCCTTCCTGGGTGCCAGGCACAACCAGAGACGGAAAACACAGACATGTCCTCTGCCCTGCAGGAGCTCGGCCTCCAGGGAAGACTGAGGGGCAGCTCAGTACAGAGAATGTTGTATCAGGGGTAAACTCAGGGTGCTGTGGGAACCCGAGGGAGAGCTGCTCCAAAATGAGGGAGATAACAGGGAAGGATTACAGAAATGTTAGTTTGGGGAAGTGGGGTGGGTTCCTGGAACAGCATATGCAAAGATGTGGAGGTGTGAAATAGCACGTTCCACAGTGAGGACACAAGGAAGTGTGCCTGAAGGAGAGGGTACTGGGCAGAGGGGACTGACGCAGAGTCTAGACAGAGTCAAATTTAGGAAGGACCTGAATGCCATTTTGAGCTTGAACTTTATCGGGAGGGTAACAGGGAGCCACTGGGCAATTTTAAGCAAAGGACGGCACATGATCAGATATAAAAGAGCAATTCCATCCTAAGACCAAGCAAAAAGGTAGGTCTGACCTCTCTGCAAAGAAGAAACTCACCCCAGCCCTCCAGGAGCTTTATTAAAATACTCTGCTGTATTGAGCATTTGGAGACAAAGGTACTGTGTATTGGTCATGGCAACCTGGTCTCTGGGAGTCAAGAGGGTTAGAGCTGTGTGTTCAAGAGAGGAAAAGTGCTCCTGGAACCAGCCACACTCTTCTTGCCTGAGCCCACTTCTCTGGCCCCAGTTAACTGCCAGGAGTTTGTAGCTAAGTAACCCAGGAGTCCTCAGGGATGGGCACAGGCGGGCTGCCTTGCCTCTCTTTAGAAAGGGAGGACAGCTCCCAGGCCAGAGGGGTCAGTGCAGGAAAGGCCCTAAGGGGTTAGCTGAGGAATGGCAGTGGAGAGCTATTTCAGAAAGTGTTCAAGGCCATTGATGGCTAGTAATGCCACAAGGTTTGGGGCATGCACATCAGGTGTTTGTCATCCCAGATCTAGTTCTACCCGTCTTTTTACTTTTATGAATAACCTCTCATTTTATTCAACCAACACTGAACACCAAACCCATGCCTGGCCTAAAGGGACCAGGCCCCTGCCCGAGGGGGCCCTAGTTTAGGGACATATCCAAACAAATAACTATTTTTAGGACAGTAGCATGAGTTAGAGATAGCAGATGTATCCCAGAAGGTTGGAGCCCAGAGTAAGGGCTTTATTAAAGTCCAGCCGGGGGAGGGGGTGTGTGTGTCAGGAACAGCCTCCTAGAGGAGTCAGCAGAGAGGGAAAGTGACTTACTGGGGCCACACAGTCAGGAAGTGACACATCAACCTACAGTCAGAGCATTGCATGTCAATAATCCCACAGGTGTGAAAGGTTAGGAGGTAAGATTCTGCAGTTCAGACCACCTGGAGTTGCAGGGTCACAGAGCCAAAGGACTGACCTTTAGGACTATGACAGCAAAGATGGCAGGGAGGCACAGGTCCCTGCTGCCCCAAGCAGATGGTACAAAGCTGGGATGGGTGGAAGGCTTGTTATACTGTCCAGGTTCCAGTCAGGGGACCCAGCCTACATCCTGTCCCTGTCTCCCAGCTGCCTGTGGTGGAGTGATCCGCAATGCTACCACTGGCCGCATTGTCTCTCCGGGCTTCCCGGGCAACTACAGCAACAACCTCACCTGCCACTGGCTGCTTGAGGCTCCTGAGGGCCAGCGGCTACACCTGCACTTTGAGAAGGTTTCCCTGGCAGAGGATGATGACAGGTGAGGGGCCAATCTAGTGGGATGGGAGTGCCCGGCCTGGTAATATCCTGCTGGAGGAATGCTACCCAAGCCTGGGGCCACACCCCATCTGGGTGACCAGCCATGTAGCTGCCACTCTCCTGGCCCAGGCTCATCATTCGCAACGGGGACAACGTGGAGGCCCCACCAGTGTACGATTCCTATGAGGTGGAATACCTGCCCATTGAGGGCCTGCTCAGCTCTGGCAGACACTTCTTTGTGGAGCTCAGTACTGACAGCAGCGGGGCAGCGGCAGGCATGGCCCTGCGCTTTGAGGGTGAGCCTGCCGGGGCCTAACTGGGGCTGGGGGGCTGGGAGGTGGGCTTGAGCCCGGGGTCTTTCTCACACACCCTCTCCCTCTCCGCCTCATCCCATCACTCCTTCCAAGTCTGCCCCTGCTCACCTGGCACTCAGGTCCCCTCTCCCTGCCCCTCCCCTCAGGTCCAGGATTCCTGCCCCATCTTTGCTAGAGACCCTTGCCTGGTCCAAGACCATAAATTCTCCAGATTTTGAAAAGCATAAAAGGCCCCAACCCTTAGGGAAGGAGAATTGCTGTAAGAAACATTCTAGAACCCTTCCTGCATGCATACAAACATTAATTCATTCGAAAAATGTTTATTGAGTATCTTTTGTGTACTAAGCACAAAACTAGGCACTGGGAATGCAATCCCAGGGGTCAAGACTGCCCCCTGAGCATAACAGGGATAAGTGTTCTGGGCTGTCCCTCCTGCACCACCTCTCCACTCCAATCCCAGGACATACATTTGTCATCTGTACTGAGGAAGAGAAAGGCCCTGGGGAGCGAAGCAGGAGGATGCTTGCCCCTTGTTTACACCAGTTGAGGCTGAGTTAGGCAGGGCCCTGTGGTTTACAGCCTTCCAGCAGGGCCATTGCTATGAGCCTTTTGTCAAATACGGCAACTTCAGCAGTAGCGCACCCTCCTACCCTGTGGGTACCACTGTGGAGTTCAGCTGCGACCCTGGCTACACCCTGGAGCAGGGTTCCATCATCATCGAATGTGTCGACCCCCACGATCCCCAGTGGAATGAGACAGAGCCAGCCTGCCGAGGTCAGTAGGCACCAGCGGATGGGCCTGCAGGGGCAGAGAGCTGGGTGGGTACCAGGGAACCAGCCTCAGAGTCTCAGGCCACAGGGACCCTGTGATGCGTATGATTCAGGCTTCCTCCTGAAGAGGAGGTGGGGGCTCCCAGCAAGGGGTGGGCACTCTGGTGGGCATGTGATAGCTCTAGGACACAACGGCACTGGGGGAACATAGAGGCAACACACCTCCTGGGCCTCCCCTGCCTTCTAGCCGTGTGCAGTGGGGAGATCACAGACTCAGCCGGCGTGGTGCTCTCCCCCAACTGGCCCGAGCCCTATGGCCGAGGGCAGGACTGCATCTGGGGCGTGCACGTGGAAGAGGACAAGCGCATCATGCTGGATGTCCGAGTGTGAGTGCCTACTGGGTCAGGCCAAGCCAACTCCTGAGGTCTGGGGACACCTGTTGTCCAACCCATCCTGGAGACCCCAGGCCTGCCCTGCCCTGACGGTCCTCCTCCACAGGCTGCGCATAGGCCCTGGTGATGTACTTACCTTCTATGATGGGGATGACCTGACAGCCCGGGTCCTGGGCCAGTACTCAGGGCCCCGTGGCCACTTCAAGCTCTTTACCTCCATGGCCGATGTTACCATCCAGTTCCAGTCGGACCCTGGGACCTCAGTGCTGGGCTACCAGCAGGGCTTCGTCATCCACTTCTTTGGTGAGCTAGTCCCTGCCCCGCTCAGAGTGCTGAAACCTGGCAAGTCATAGAGGCCAGGGCAAGTAGGAGCCTGGGTGCTCTTTTGGACAAAGGAAAGCCAGCATCACCTAAAGGAAGCTAGTCCTGTTCTCCATCTTCCCTGAGGGCCCAGTAAGAGAAAGGGAGCCTTCCGTTGCAGCAAGAAGGATTTGGGTAGGCAGCAGGAAGAACTTTCTAACAAAAATAGGAAAGTGAGAAAAAATATTGGTTTTTGCTTTCCTGACAATCTCAATGGAAGTGACGATTTCCCTCACCCTACCAGGCCCCATCTTACAGGCCTAAAGAACCAGTCAAGGTGTTTTTGGAAGTAAGGCCAAAGCCTAGGTGATAATCCTGGATCTAGGAGGCAGAGCAGTGTCAGAGACATGCCAGGAGGGGCCCTTGAACAGGGGGAAACGAATCACTGAGCCTATCAAGGACAGTCCAGGCCCAGGACAAACTGGCAGGAACCAGAATGTCCTCAAGGGACGGGGGCCTAGCTAGCATGGTTGCTCTGGTGCTGGCTGAGGGCCTGCATCTTGCTGCCTCTGTGCCCCCAGAGGTACCCCGCAATGACACATGTCCGGAGCTACCTGAGATCTCCAATGGCTGGAAGAGCCCGTCGCAGCCTGAGCTGGTACATGGCACTGTGGTCACTTACCAGTGCTACCCTGGCTACCAGGTGGTGGGATCCAGTGTCCTCATGTGCCAGTGGGACCTAACCTGGAGTGAGGATCTACCCTCATGCCAGAGGGGTAAGTGTACCTGTCCCCGATGCTCCCCTGCCCAGCACAACCTCCAAGTCTCTCTCCTCGATTCTGAACAAGCCCCCAGCTATTATTGGCTAGTATCCTTGAAGTTCCTTCACCTCTTATAGCCTCAGTTTCTTCATCTATGAAATGGGGATAATATATTTCCATAGGATTATTAGCCAAGTACTCCAAGTATTTCATTCCTAGTAGATGGCCAATTAGTGTTTGTTGACCCTAATGTATGTGAAGGGGACAAATGAGGGGACACACCAGCAAAATAGTAGGGACAGATAAATAGGGGTTAGAACCATACGAAATGAAGATGTTAGCTGGCCTGGAATGAAGCCAGGATGGACTGGCTGTTGCTGAGTTCTTCTGGGCTACTTTCCTCATTACCTCCCACCCATAGTGACTTCCTGTCATGACCCCGGAGATGTGGAGCACAGCCGACGCCTCGTATCCAGTCCCAAGTTTCCCGTGGGGTCCACCGTGCAGTATATCTGTGACCAAGGTTTTGTGCTGGCGGGTAGCGCCATCCTCACCTGCCATGACCGCCAGGCTGGCAGCCCCAAGTGGAGTGACCGGGCCCCCAAGTGTCTCTGTAAGTGGGTAGGATGGGAAGCCACTGACAAAAGATGCTGCTTCTGGAGGCCAGGGGCCTGGCACCCTCACTGGGCTCTGCCTGCTTTGCAGTGGAACAGCTCAAGCCATGCCATGGCCTCAGTGCCCCTGAGAATGGTGCCCGCAGTCCTGAGAAGCAGCTACACCCAGCAGGGGCCACCGTCCACTTCTCCTGTGCCCCTGGTTACGTGTTGAAGGGCCAGGCCAGCATCAAGTGTATGCCTGGACACCCCTCACACTGGAGTGACCCCCCACCCATCTGCAGAGCTGGTGAGTGCCCCGTCAGCCCAAGAGTCCCTCCTGCCCCACAGAGCTGCTCTGGCAACAATGTCCAATGTTGAGAACCAGAACCACCTGTCCATGCCATCTTCATGTGACCCTCAGTCTGGCCAGTCTCTGCCAGATCCTTCTGACCTGGCATCACCAAGACAAATCCCGGAGTATGCTCTCCTTGAACAAATCTTTCCCATGACCAGCCCACTCCCCCCGCTCCCTACCTCAGTGGTTTGGCCCACTGGGCTCACCCACTGCCCTTGGCCCTCCCTCTTGTTACAGCCTCTCTGGATGGGTTCTATAGCAGCCGCAACCTGGATGGTGAGTCTCCACCCTTGAGAGCCAGGGAAGTGGTCTCCTTGCCCCTGGTTCTCACAGTTCCTGGGCCCTGGGCTTGCCAACGAGGGAGGGCAGAGAAAGAGAGGTTTGGACCTAGGAGGGCAAAAAGCTCCTTCCCTGCCTCCAGCCAGCCAGAGGGAGCTGGTAGCTGGATGCCTTTGGGCAAAGGGGAAGGGATGTGGGTTCTAGGTGACAGGGACCTCTGCTCTAATGCCATCCTCTGTGTTTTCAGTTGCCAAGGCACCTGCTGCTTCCAGCACCCTGGATGCTGCCCACATTGCAGCTGCCATCTTCTTGCCACTGGTGGCAATGGTGCTGTTGGTGGGAGGTGTGTACCTTTACTTCTCCAGGTGGGTCTGGCTTCTCTTCCTGCTCTGCATACCTGCCTCCCTCCTGCCCAGTACTCCTGACTCGCAGGCATCTCTGCCCACAGGTTCCAGGGGAAAAGCTCCCTGCAGCTGCCCCGAACAAGACCCCGTCCCTATAGCCGCATCACCGTAGAATCAGCGTTTGACAATCCAACTTATGAGACTGGAGTAAGTAACCATGCCAACCTTGACACCCTGGGCAGGACCCAATTCTTTGCTCCCTTGGGCAAGTACCTTGAGGGTCCTACCAAGCCCTCTCAATTTTTCCCTTTTCCTTGGGAAGGTGAATTATGGCCTGGCAAATCTTATACAAGTTTCCAACTCCCAGCAGTCTCTTTCCTTTGCAGGAGATGAGAGAATATGAAGTCTCCATCTAGGTGGGGGCAGCCTTGGGAAGCCAACTTAGCCTTGCGTCACAGTCCAGCAGCAGGGCTCCCGGCTTCCTGCTGTCCCTCCACCTCCTGTACATACCACCTGGGAGGAGACGCCACCAATCCCTCAAGAAGTTGTGCCCTTCCCCGCCTGCAATGCCCACCATGGCCTATTTTCTTGGTACCACTGCCCACTTAGGGCCCTTCCTTGGGCCCAAGTCAGCGGGCATCTGCCTACGGGCAGAACATAGCTGGAGCACATACATCAACAGCCAGCATTCTCCTGACCCTCCCCCATGCCCTGGACTTCCAGCCTGGAATTCACAGGCAGAGCAGAAGCACCTTTCTCCACAAGACCACCATCCAGACCTGGCACGTAGGACCCCGCAGCAGGCTTAACTTGGTGGAAACTGCACCAGGGTGCTCCTCACAAGGGCCATCACTGCTCTCAATGGTGACCTCTGGGTAGTCCTGGCATGCCAACATCAACCCCTCGGGGAGGTCTCTAGTCCTCTAAAGTCCCCAGAATGGACAGTTCTGCCTCTTGCCCTGTTGCCGTGGAGGCAATAATTCTAAGGGACCCTAAAGGGTTCGGGGATCCTACTCCAAGCTCAGGTTGGGCTTCCCTGGACACCCATGCTCCACACCAAAGCAGGACACTCCCAGCAGCCCTACACCCTGAGGAAAGGGAGACCTTCCTCTGACATTTATCTGGCTATTACAAACATCCTCTTTCCCACTAGTCTCTCCTCTAATCTCAGCCATTTGCCAGGCTCCTCTCTCCTGGCCACTGTGTTATGAGATAAGGAGAGTGGACAGGCACATTCTGGAGAGGAGCAGAGGTCCAAGGACCCAGGAATTTGGCATGGAACAGATGGTCAGAGAGCCCCAGGCAGAGGCCGAGGTGCCGGCTGAAGGCCACTTTATACATGTAATGTATTATATGGGGTCGGGGCTTCAGCCAGAGAACGATCTTTTATTTCTGTTGTTTCCTTATTAAAATGGTGTTTTTGAAAAAACCAAGCAATGGCCATGTGGATGGTGTTTTCCTGGAGGGAAGGGAGGTGGGAAATAAATGGGATATGGACTTTAGGACCAGAAGGCATGCTGGACCCACCAAACAATCATCCCCAGATTTTATTTAAAAAGAAAAAAAAGAGTTATTAATACATGCAGTTGAGCAGGGTCCACTGTCCCAAAAAGGTCAGTGCAACAGATGGCAGGTGAAATGAGAGGCCCCAGTGGCTGGTGCTCAGGGATGTGGGAACCCGGGAACTGCACTGCACACGCACCCCAATGCCTCATTTCCTCTTCTTTGCCGAGTCCAGAACCACAGGCTGGCACGCTCCCAAATCCTCCTCAGTGCCACCAGATTGCTGACAAGGCCCAGGAAGCCTGACATCTCTCCTTCTCCTTACTTCCAAGTAAGCAAGCCTTGGGAAATTAGAATAGGAAACAGAGACTGAACCCCTGAATATGAAGCCTTAGTCTGGCATGATCTCAGATAATAGCCGGATGTCAGGAGCACGGGTAATGCAGCTTGGGGGCTTGGCTCCTAAGTTAGGCTAAGGCCCTATCCATGGGCTCTGGGAAAAGGTGACTGGGCAGGATCTGCTTAAGTTTGCCCCTGCCCTATGGCCCCAAATGCCTCCTGAGATGAAAGTGTTCGCCCAGTGTTGGCCCCCAGCATGCACATTCCATACTTAGAGGCGTGCCCTGCACGGCTCCTCTCCAGAGTTAAGAGCAAGAGGCAGTCAACGGGGAGTTATGGGAACTAAGAAACCAGAAGACAAAAATCCCTCAAAGAAATAATAGCAGCAACTAGCACCTTCCGCTTCTACAGCCTTCCAACAAGGAGGTCTTCACCACTCATGCTGCCCACCCCTGGCTCTAGCACAAGCCACCTTGAGGAATATACAAGCTCCAATCCATGCAGAGTGCAGCGCCTAGATTAGCTACAAGAGGCCAATTCCAAAGGCAACTATATTCTACCTGCTCTCTCTCCTCAAGCCCCCTTGAACTTCCTGGGCTGAAGCTCTCCAACGTGGCACCACTCCTGGCCCCACTGGGCAGACCTCATTCTCCAAGTTCCAAGAGGAAGGTGTGGGAAGTTCCCCTGGCACTTGTCAACAGAGCCAAGTCTTATTTTGCCCGTTAGCCCACTGCCTGTTCCTGTTCTCAGCTGCAACCAATGGTGTTGATCAGAGCAAAGCCTTGCTCACTGGACATGTAACAGTGGCTTACTTATCTGCCCCATAATGCCTTCAGGCTGACAGAGCAGCACAGCTGGGCCCTGAGCAGTAGGAAGGAAGCCAATGAGAGAGGGCACATGAGGTTCTAACCTCTGAGGACCTGTGGCATGAAGTACGGGCCCTAGGAAAGAGAAGATCTGGCCACTTCCATACAAGCAATGTAGCTCAGCCCTCCCGTCTCCGAGGGCCACATCTCTGGTCCATAGTCACTAAAATCTGTTGTTGGCTGAGCCTGGCAGAAGGCAGAGAGCAGCCAATTTACATGACATTCTCCACCCCCAACCCCCATGACTTCAGAGTTCTTTCCAGACATCTAAAGGGTCATCAGAAAAGTGAAAAAGGCAGAAAAAAAGAAACCTAAGACTCCACATACTGGTATCCCAACTCCATCTAACTCATCCTCCTTACTGTCCCAAAAGAGGGAGCAGCAACAATTCTGCAGATACAGTTAATATGGTGTAATGGGCAGTGTCTGGCCTGGAAATCAAGAAATCTATTTTATTCCTATGTGAGCCATACATTCACTATGCGATCTAGGCAAATCACTGCTCCTCTCTGTGCATCTGGAAATGAGGAGATTAATCAGATGGTTTCTAAGCTCTTTCCAGTTTGATGACTTGAAAAATGCTCAATGTGTCTTGACATTAGAAGTGGGTTGGGCACAGCTACCTGGCAACAAAGTCAATTAAACGCCTAGTGTCAAGCACAACGATGCGGTTCCCTTCTCTACTACTTCATCCACAGTGATGCTGGCAGTAATAACCAGCTATCTCTGACGACGATACCAAGGGGAGGGGCGGGCGCCCTGAAAGGGAGCATCATCCCGCCCAGAATTCGAGGTGAGGCCTTCAGACTACAAATCCCAGCATGCAGCAGTACAGCTCTCAAAAGTATCCTTTCCCGGCAGGCAAATCGCTCTCCCCTGAGTCCATCCTACCGTAGAGTGCATCGCATGCCCACAGAACTACGACTCCCACAATCCACCAGACCCATCGCGATTCTTGCTCCCGGGATGCAATGCGCTCCCGTTCGCCCTTTGAACCCCCCTTGCGCATTGCACACTGGGAGTTGAAGTCCGCTGTACGCAGGTCGCTGGGCGTTGTCAGGATTACAAACTCTCTGCTTTGGGCTTCCTCTTGAAGAGCGGTTCTCAGGGACGATGGTGAAGAGAATGTAGTAACGGGCGGACGGAACTCTCCATAGTGCCATCAACACGCAAGGCAGGGATGCTCGGGCTGAAATTAACTGTCGGGAGCAGAAGGGAAAAAGGAACCGCAGCCAGCCAACCCGCCAACAAAATTGTCATTTTCTGTCGCAGTGGCTTCTTTTCTCTCTTTACCAATATGGCGGCCCGGCCAAGCCACACCTGACGCTAGAACCAAATAGTCCAGTACAACATTCTTAGGAATATTGGTGTCACCGACAGCCTACTAGCTCCATCCAACACCACACCTTGCTCCTTCACGCCTGAGGACTCCAAGGGCACGCTAGCCCGTATCTCATTACCAAAATGGCGAAAGGAGAACTTTTCTTGTGAGGGCCTGCAACTGACAATACGCCTGCGCGGGAAGCAGCTATGTAACGGGGAGGGAGGGAGCACCCCCAACACGCCTGCGCGGGAACAGAGTCCCTTGGTCCGCACACAAACACCAATGGATGAAGAGTCCCTAGGTTCCTGCGGCTGCGCTATGACCCCTAGGAGTTTTCCCAAGAGCCTGCGCGAAGCCTCAGGTCCCGCCCTTTTGCCTCAGTACGCTGGCGCAGGGTAGAAAGGCGGGGCTTCGGCGCTCCAGACGAATGCCAGCGCGGCTGCGCGATGGGGGGTACCCCCTCACCGCGGCTGCGCGGGAGCCCGGCCGCCGGCTGTCACTGCGGTTGCGCGCGGCGAGCGGCGATCCCGGGGCGCCTGCGCGGGTGGCTTTGCGGGCGCTCGCGGTAAGTTTGCGCCAAGTGCGCGGCAGCCGGGACGCAGACGGCGGCGGCGGCAAGAGGCGGAGCCCGGGGACCACCCCCCATCACCCTCCCCCCCAGTCACCTCACGTACCACAACCTCACCTAACCTCTCACCCCCCCTCCGATCCCCCCAACCCTGGGATGGCAGCGCCCGCCAGCCTTCCCGGCCGGACCAGCGGTCGCCAGTGCCGGCTTTAGCCTGTGGGACTAGGCCCCGCCGAGGCCTGACCCCCGGAGCCGGGACCCACTGTGCAGCCAGCAGCCGGGCCGGGACTGAGGGGCCGCTCCCCCCTCACGGCCCGTCGGGAGGACGCTGCCGTCCCGGGGACTGGGGGCCGGGGGGTGGGGGGGAGCCAGGGCGAGGAAGTCGGGACCCGTGTTGGGAAAAAAGAAGGGGAGCCGGGGTCAGGAGCGCCCCCTCCTCCCGTTTCCCCCCTCCCCCCGGGGTTGGGGGGGCCGGAGCAGAGAGCACCCAGCCCGGGAGGTGGATGAATGTGGGAGAAAATGGAGACCAAGACGATCGTGTACGACTTGGACACGTCGGGGGGGCTGATGGAGGTAAGAGTGGCCCTCCTCATCCCCCTCCCCCAGCGCCGGGAGGGAACCTACGCCCTCCGCCCCACAAAGCCGGTCCTAAGCTCTAGGCGCCCAGAGGGCCGGGGGAGGGGGGGGTTCTTCCTCACCCAGCCTCTCCCTCCCATCTTTGCAATTCGAGGGGCTGTGCTCAGCCTCCGAGGACGTTTGCAGCAGTTTCACCTACCCGCCGCCCTCGATTCGTTCTCCCGAGGTGCCAGCCCACTCCATCTCGTTGCACCGGCGGTCCTCCCCACCCCCTTCTTGTCGGCCCTTTTGTGCTTCCCCCAGCACGTCCGGGTACCGGGCTCGGGCCTCTCCAGAGCTGGGCTTTGGAGTCCCCCACTGTCCATACAAGGAAGTGGCGAGAAGGGAACCGCGCACCCTCTCCCCATCCCCCTACCCTTGATCCTCCCCATTTGGAAGAAGCTGTTCTCGTTGTGCTGCAGGAACGCGGTTAGGGTGGGCTCCCCCCTGGTTCCGGGGGCTGAAAGGTTCTGGGAGCAGCCTGGATGGGAGGAAGAAGGACAAAAGGGGGGAGAGGGGTGGGTGACGGAGAAGCCGCGCCGGGGGGGCGACGGACCGCCCGGGAGCTCCGAGTGTGCACACACGCCGTTTGTATGTATGTGCAGCAAATCCAAGCTCTGCTGGCACCCCCCAAGACGGACGAGGCAGAAAAGCGGAGTCGGAAGCCTGAGAAGGAGCCTCGGAGAAGCGGCAGGGCCACCAACCACGACAGCTGCGATAGCTGCAAGGAAGGTGGAGATCTCCTGTGCTGCGACCACTGCCCGGCCGCCTTCCACCTCCAATGCTGGTAAGGTCTGGGGACCCCTTTGGAGCCCTTTGGCTGACCCTTCTCGGCACATTCCTTTACCCGGCCTGCTCCTGCCTGCCGAAATAACGGGCACTTACAGCCGCTAGCTGACTTTCTGCAGCCGCTGGGGCGAGCGCCTCCCCGCCCCTAGGTGTCGGCCGAGATCTGGCCGTTTTGGGGGGAAGAACAGCGGAGGGTCCGGACCCTGAGGTGGGGGTTGGGAGGAGTGAGGAGAACCCCATCTGGGATTGGAAGTCGCTGGGGAGCCGGGACATAGCCGGCAGGGCACGGCGGGCGGTGGCGGGGGAGGAAGGGGAGGAGCTCCAGGCCCAGTGCCGCTTGCCTGCCCGCGCGCCCGCTGTTCTCGGGGCTCCTGCCCGGCCAGGCTCTCCTCGGGGTGGGTGCGCGGAGCCCTTGGCTGCGGGAGCTGCCTTGGTCCAGACTCTGGCGACCGGGCGCTTGCGGCTGTGGAAGAAATAATGGAGGGTGTCTCTGAGTCCTCTTCTTTGCCTCTCTGTTTACAATATGGCGACCTGCCTTTAAATTATATTTTTATTCTCAGCGCCATTTTGGCTGCATATATAATTTGCAAACGTTTACCGCGGAACGGTGAGGGTAGCCCCCGAGCCCTTCCTGCAGAAGCTCCTTGGGGGCCCAGGCTGGGATCTCGTCGCTTTGGTCCCCTTTCTCTGCCTCGGCTTGCCCCCTGTTGCCTCTCGGAGCTGCCTCCCTCCTCCCTCCCTGCGCTGCTGCCTCTTAGGAAATCGGCCCGGGTTAGACAATTAAAATTGCCCTTGGGCGCCTATTTCACTTCTTCACTCGGGATCGGCGAGCTCTTTGCCGCAAAATTCTTTGCTGCCGGGGCGAGATTGTGTGCGGTGGCTCCGGAAAAGCATTTTTAAGGAGCTGGGAGCTGAAAAGCCGTGCGCTTTTTTTTTTTCCTTCCTTACTGAAGGGGAGGGGAGGGGAGGGGGAAAACCGAAGAGAGAGGGAGGGACCTGGGTTGATCGCCCGCTACTTGATCCTCCTCAGCAGCTCAGCCCAGAACAATCCGGCAAAGAAGAGTTTAAACTCCAGCTTCTGCCCGGAGAAATCACCTCTGCCCTCCACAAAAATCCCACATCTGCGTAGCAAACCC
The DNA here is from genome assembly GCA_963573855.1 of Lepilemur septentrionalis. NCBI lineage: Eukaryota > Metazoa > Chordata > Mammalia > Primates > Lepilemuridae > Lepilemur > Lepilemur septentrionalis. Next base: position 28,140 of record CAUYMX010004066.1, read on the forward strand.
AGATTTCATCTTGTTCTGCTGGGTTTTGTTCTGTTGTTCAGCAACAGTTGACTAAGGCAGGCTTTGGAGAGAGGATGGAGAGGGGGCTGTTCTGTTTCTTCCCATCCATTTTTTGGTATTGCCTTTTTTAGCTCTTTGGTTTTCTTTCTTTTTTTTTTTCTTTCTTTTTTGAAAGGGGGAGGAGGAATTTCCCATAAGGTCTCTTCATAGTCCATTCACATTCCATCTCCGTTTGTGGAATAGTGCCTACTGTATGTTTGTACTAATTGCAGGTTTTGGAACACTTATTAGACAGATGACTGATACTGGGCAAATGAAGTCTGTGGTCAGAAATTATGTAGGAAGCGGCCATTACCATTCCCAAGATACTTTTGCCCAGGAGGGCACCCCATCTGGGCTTGTAATGTTGCAGGGACAAAAATGATTATCCTAGAGGAATCTTTGCTGCTGGCTTTAAAATTTTTATTATGAAATGACTAATACCAACAAGAACGGTCTGTGGTTTTTAGCCTTTACTTCTATTAAGGTGTAATCCACCTGGAGGAAATATCTCTGGTCAAATTTCAGGCGCGGGAGAGATCTGTACCCGAACATGCTGTGTTGCTTACTTTTTTTGTTGTTGTTGTGTTTGTTCAATATATGCGCTAGGACTGAGTTGTATACTTCTCAATTTAAAGTTATGGGCTAATGTTTTAGCCCTAGCATGAAGTTGGTTTTAACTGTGATTGTTGACTTTCATGTTGAGTGTCGATTTTATGAGCTTTATGTTATCTTAAGTTTCATTTGTTTAATAAAGCTGAAATTATTTATTAGAAACCTCCTGCATGGAAAAAGTGTGCTGTTTTGCCTGAGATTGGGCTTTTAAACTCTAAAACCTAACCTCTGAATCTTTTAATTAGATGAGTCTAAGTCTGGTCAAGTTATAACAATTAACAGTTTCCACTTTAGCTGGAAGGAGAGAAGGAGGAACTTTTAGCTCTTCAGGCTTGCCCAGACTACATTTCATTGAATACTTTTTTTTTTTTTTTTTTTGAGACCATGAATGGGAACTGGTAATCAGAGATTTGCAAATAGTAGTAAATGAAGTAGGGCTTGTTTAACATCTCCAATTCTCCCTTTGAAGATGCTAGTACTGAATGTACCATTGACTTATCAGAGTTATTATCTAAATCACAAAATATTGTAGATACCAGTATAAAGGCAGGAAGTCTTCTTTTTTTTTTTTTTTTTTTTTTTTATACATAGACACACTCTAATTACCGGGATATAGTTATTTCCGTGGCGTCAGCTAGCACAAAGCAAACAAAAACACAAGGGCTCAAGCAATCCTACTGCCTCAGCCTCCCGAGTAGCTAGGACTACAAGCATGCGCCACCATGCCCGGCTAATTTTTTCTACATATTTTTAGTTGGCCTATTAATTTCTTTCTATTTGTAGTAGAGATGGGGGTCTCGCTCTTGCTCAGGTTGGTTTCGAACTCCTGACGTTGACCCGCCTCGGCCTCCCAGAGTGCTAGGATTACAGGCGTGAGCCACCACACCTGGCCCAGTATATTCTAATTGTCTGTTTTCTTGAGTGAATTCACAGACTAGACTACACTTTCCTTCAGGAGAAGGGAATTTTTTTTTTTTTTAACAACTGTAAGCCTAGTCCCTGGTACAGTAGCTGGCACACAGTAAGAGCTTAAAAAATACTTACCGAATGATTGGCCAATGATTGGTCACTGGGCAACCAGTGTTTTTAAAGAGCTAAACTGGATTACAGCCAAACTAGAACCCTCCTACGTATATATAGAACACTCGTTAGGAGAGTAGGGAGAAAGCCACCGATCAGGAAAGTAGGATGTGGCTGAGCAGTTTTTGTTGTTGTTTTGTAGCCAAACTAAAAACTGGCATCCTTGAGTTGGCAATGGGAAAGTTACACGGGATGGAGGAGACCAGATTCCAGGCCAGAGCAGTAACTGGGAAGGTGCTCCAGGGGTACTGCCTTGGCATGCCAGTCTGCAAGCCGACTTCAGGTAGGTGGACAGAGCCTTTGGGTGCTCTCCACACACGCCAGCGTACACATGCACGTGTGGCGGAATCCCCTATCAGACAGACACTGCTGGGAGAAGCAGCTGGAGTTCCTTGTCTCATTCCCTTATGTGGACAGTTGGGGTGCGTTCAGCACCAGTTCTAAAGAGCCCTATGTTAGGGGGTCTCAGATGAGCAGCTCTCTTGGTTCTCTGTCCAAGAGAACCACTCTCTTTCTGCCTTTAAAGAATACTTGATGGCCTGTTGCAGTGGCTCATGCCTGTAATCCCAGCACTTTGGGAGGCCGAGGTAGGAAAAGAGAAATAGGCTCTACACTCTGTAGCACATGAATGTCGTAAGTTAAGTCTCTCTTTCTTAGGGAAAATGGTTTTAAAGCATATAACTTGTGAAATTGAAGTTGGATTGCAAATAGGCTACAGTTTCAGTACCAAGAATTGAAAAAGTCTTGTTTAACTTGGCTGTCCTTTCCTGGTGACATGTTTTTTGTTAAGTTCTGAACCAGTCTTATTTCTAAAAAATGAGTCATTTTCTTCACTGTTGTTTTTTTTTTATTGCAGCCTACACATAATAGGGAGCAACTTGGGGTAGTCAGTTCAGCCCCTCCCATTTTTAGGTTCTTTATGGTCTCTTTACATATCATCAAACAGTTTTGGAGAAACAGAATATAAATTTCTGTTTTACTGAAATTCCTTTCTCCATTCTCATCCTCAATGTAATTTGCAAATTAAAAATAGACACTCTTTTTGTCCCACACTTTGAAAACATGATGCTAGGACATGCCAACATTTTAACATCTTTTCCATGGCAAGCAACAAGGATAGTTGCCTGTATCTTATAGGCACATATCTAAATAGACTATCTTCTTCCATTTCTGTGGAGTCAAGAATCTCATTAAGTGCTTCTATATGTTTTAAGGAAACTGAAAACCACCAAAAAGTTTTATCATGTCTTAGTCCATTTGGGCTGCTATAAAAAAATACCACAGACTGGATAATTTATAAACAACAGAAATTTAATACAGTTCTGGAGGCTGGAAGGTCCAAAGTCAAGGGCCCAGCAGAGCCAGTATCTGGTGAGGGCTCACTCTCTGCTTCATAGATGGCACCTTCTTGCTATGTCCTCACTTGGTGGAAGGGGCCAGCAGTTCCCTCAGGCATCTTTTATATGGGCATTAATTCCATCATGATAGCAGATCTAATCACCCCTGAAAAGCACCACCTTTCAATACTATTGCACTGGGCATTAGGCTTCAACATATGAATTTGGGGGATGGGGTACACAGACATTCAGACTGTAGCAATTACGAAAGCCTCAAAATCAGAGGTAAACAAATCATACATTATCCTTGTTCATTTCATGCTACTATAACAGAATACCACAGACTGGGTAATTTATTTATTTATTTATTTTATTTTTTATTTTTTTGAGACAGAGTCTCACTCCGTTGCTAGAGTGCTGTGGCATCAGCCCAGCTCACAGCAACCTCAAACTTCTGGGCTCAAGCGATCCTCCTGCCTCAGCCTCCCGAGTAGCTAGGACTACAGGCACATGCCATCATGCCTGGCTATTTTTTTTTCTTGTATTTTTAGTCGTCCAGCGAATTTCTTTCTATTTTTAGTAGAGACAGGGTCTCACTCTTGCTCAGGCTGGTCTCGAACTCCTGAGCTCAAACAATCCTCCTGCCTCAGCCTCCCAGAGTGCTAAGATTACAGGCATGAGCCACCGTGCCTGGCCAAGGGTAATTTATAATGAATAGAAATGTATTGGCTTACAGTTCTGGAGTCTGGAACGTCCAACATCAAGGGGCCAACATCTTATGAAGGCCTTCTTTCTGCATCACTCCATGGCGGAAGGTAGAAGGGTAAGAGAGGGCAAGAGCAAGAGGGCAAGAGAGGGCTTAACTTTTTTTTTTTTTTTTTTTTTTAGCAAACCCACTCTACTGATATTTAATGCACTCTGGTGATAATGACATTAATCTATTCCTGAGGTCAGAGCCATCATGACCTCATTACAAAGAAGAATTGTAATTCTTCTTTCTCATTATCTGAACTCTTAGGAAAAAAACATGGTCACAATATTAAAAATTAAACTAGCACTATCTTAATACAAAGCACAATAGTTAATCCACAGGCAAAGTCAAAGCTGGATTATTTCAAGGCATATAAATTATCCACTTAAATTGCATCCCTCAGAGTAAGGCAATATGGGAAGATCCATTATCATCAACTGATAATCAAGGTGCTCAGCATCAGCCTGGCAGCAGGGGCGTGCAAGTAGGTAGCAACCAGAGACTACAGAAGGCAGATAATTTATGTCAAATCCATTTGAGACTAAAAACAGTGTTGTGCCAGGCCTGATGGTGCATGCCTGTAATTCCAGCTATTCAGGAGACAGAGATGGGAGGATCCCTTGAGATTAGGAGTTCAAGACCAGCCTGGGAAACAAAGAGGCCTTGTCTAGAAAGAAAGGAAGAAAGAGAGGAAGGGAGAGAGGGAGGGAGGGGGGGAAGATTGCTTTCAGCCTCTATTTTTAGGAACACCAAATGCCTTTTGCACCTTTCCCCTAACCTTCCACACTGGGAGTTTTCCTGTCCTGGCAAGGGGTCTCCCAGTACCTGGAATGTTCATGCTGGGCCACTCTTTCCACATGGTTGCCTTCTCACCCTATTCAGAAGTTCATGCAAGACTGTTGCTCTGTGGGGATGCCCTCCCCACCCTACCTGAGCTTTGACACTTCTTCCTCCTGGCTGACTGTCCTCCCAGCATGGACAGTGCCTGGGCTCTGAAAGCCCAGTCTGCCCTGTCCCTCTATCGGTGTAGTGCTCAACAAATAAATCAAAGAATATAGACTTGGATAGAACAGAAGATACGAATATGAGTAAGGATTGTTTCTTGAAACTTTTAAAATTTCATTTATGTGGATATATAATTGGATTAACTGAATTGGAATGTAAAATGTATTTCTTACAGTTGATCAAGGTAAAATAAAGTTTGAGAACCACTAATGTATATATAGTATGATCCTAATTTTGCTTAAAAAAATGAACCAACGTTTAATGGGGGAAGGAAGGATTATAGTGTAACTTTCACCTTTTTAATCTATGTTCTGTATTACTTTAATTCTTATGAGAGAGATATGTATTATTTAAAAAATAAAAGTTAACAAAAATTTAAATGTGTGTGTACATATGCACAAAAACATTAAAGATACTGAAAGGAAAAATACCAAAAATGTTTATATCTGAGTAGTGGGATTATAGATAGCTTTTACATTCTTTATAATTTTCTAAATTTCCTAAAATGGGAATGTATTATTCTGATTTTTTTTTTTTTGAAATGGAGTCTTACTTGATCACCCTGGCTAGAGTATAGTGTCACCATCATAGCTCACAGCAACCTCAAACTCCCGGGCTCAAGCAATCCTCCTGCTTCAGCCTCCTGAGTAGCTGGGACAACAGGCACATCACTGTGCAGGGCTAATTTTTCTATTTTTAGTAGAGATGGTGGGGGATCTCTCTCGGGCTCAGGCTGGTCTTGAACTCCTGACCTCAAGTAATCCTCTGGCATCAGCCTCCCAGAGTGCTGGGATTACAGGCGTGAGCCACGGCACCTGGCCTCTGATGATATTCAATTTAAATTTTCAAAAGAAATATTAGGGTCCACCTTAATGATCTCATTTTAACTCGATTACTTCTGTAATTACTCTATTTCCAAATAAGGTCATATTGTAATGTACTAGGGGTTAGGATTTCAACATATGAATTTTGTGGGGAACACAATTCAACTTGTCACTTGAGCTTCCTCATAGCATGGTGGTCCTAGGTCCTAAGAGAGCAAGCACAAAAGCTGTAAGGCCTCTTGAGGCCTATGCTGCAAAACTTTTACAGTATCACTCCACCGTATTCTATTAGTCAAAGCAAGTCACAAGACCAAATTTAAAGGATGTGGAAATAGATTTTACCTCTTGAAAGACCAGAAAAATATTACGGCCACGTTTTCAATCTACCACAGGGTTTTAAACTTTTTAATAATTACCTAGCTATGTGGTCTTGGGCTAATCATAAAAGTATGGATTCTTAGAACTAGAAGGGAACCAGGCCAATTTTAACTCCCACTACTGAATACATTTCCTCTGTCTCCTCCCACCCCTGAGCTCCTCTTCTCTTTCCATTTTATGAGCTGTTCCCAGACGAACTCATCAAGCCTCAGTGCTCTTACTTACGCTGTTTCTTCTGACTTGAAAGCCAATGCCTCCTTCTTTTTTCCCATCCTTTTATCAAAGTATAGTGTATATACAGCAAAGTACTTTTCTTACCCTATAAATATATACAATTTTATGTGTCAATTAAAAATAATTTAAAAAGAAAAGTACATATGTGAGTACTGTTGACCCTTGAACAACATGGGTTTGAGGGGCCACTTACATGTGGATTTTTTTAACCAAACTTGGATTGATTCTTGGGATGTGAAACCCACATATATAGAGGGTCAAATTTTTTTTTTTTTTGAGACAGAGTCTCACTCTGTTGCCCAGGCTAGAGTGCCGTGGCATCAGCCTAGCTCACAGCAACCTCAAACTCCTGGGCTCAGGCGATCCTTCTGCCTCAGCCTCCCGAGTAGCTGGGACTACAGGCATGCGCCACTATGCCCGGCTAATTTTTTCTATATATTTTTAGTTGTCCAATTAATTTCTTTCTATTTTTGGTAGAGACGGGGTCTCGCTCTTGCTCAGACTGGTCT
>CAUYMX010004069.1:0-41726 GCA_963573855.1 Lepilemur septentrionalis
AAAAAAAAAAAAAGAGAACCAAACGGAGTATCCAGCACACAGGAAGAACATTATATTAATAGTTTCCAATTGAACTCAGAATAAAATTCAAGTCCTTACAATAGCCTTGAGGTTCCAGAGGATCTTGCCCCTGTCTCTCCCTGTAGCCAGGGCTGGCTTCATGGGCATGTGACCTATACAGTACCCTGAGTCCCATGCTCAGAAGGGCCCCATGCTTGGTTTAACACTCTACTGTCACCATCCTGAAATTCTTAATGTTTTCAACGAGGGGCCCTGCATTTCATTTTATAGCCAGTCCTGCCACTAGCTCAGTAAGATCCAGTCATGCCAGACTTCTGTTGGTCCTTCAAACACCCCCAAATTCTTCCTCATTTCTGCCCGGAAAAAATCTTTCTCCTTCTCTTTACTTGATTAACTCTTACCCTCAGCTTAAATATCCTCTTCTTAGAAGGTCCCAAAGATGATTTACTTAAATAGGATCCCTCCAGGTCCCTTCCTAGAGGACCCTATTAAGTAAAGCATCCTTCTCCCCTTCCCTCTCTCCATACCATTCTGTATTTCAGCCCCTTGCTTGTTCCCTCACAGGAAGGAAATAGTATTTTGGTTACTAGATTTGAACATTTCTGACTATTATAGAATCAGGAATGTAACTTCCATGAGGGTAGGAGCCGTGTCTAATTGGCTGTTACATCCTCAGCATCTAGCAAAAACCCCAACACATGGTAGGCTCTCAATAAATATTCATTGAATGAATGAACTCAAGGCTTCATTTAAGATAAAATAGTAACACTTGGGTTACCTGGAAAACCTGTCGATCCCATCAAAGTTGATCATTCCCTTGGTCCCATCACTACCCTGTGTACCTTTCTCTAAGCATCTTTTATTGTACAGTGTTGCATTGTTTGCACTTGGCTGTTTTCTCTGAATTTCGAGAACCCAGAGATCTATATGTGATCTCTCCTCCCCAGTCTCTGGCTGCAACCTGAATTGCATATACACAGATTAGATCAAAGGAGATTAAGGGTAAAGGTAAAGGCAAGGGTAAGATAAGGGTAAGGGTAAGAAAACCCCAATAGAAAAATGGGCAAAAGATCTGAACAGGAATCCATAAAAGAGGACATGCAAATGTTCAATAAATGAGAAAAGGAAAAGGTATTAAATCTCACTGGCAACCAAGAAAACGCCAATTAAAACACAATGAAGACACTACTCCACACCTACAGATTAAAAAATTAAAGAGACTAACAATATCAAGGATGTACAGTAACGGAATTCTCACACTGCTGGCACAAACGTAAAGTGATACAACCATTTAGGAAATGAGATTGGCATTCTCTAGTAAAGTTGAAGGCAATATTTTACAGGCAGCTTCTATGATGGCCCCAGTGATCCTCACTTCCTGGTGTTCACCTCCTTGTGTGATTCCCTCCCCTTGAACAAGGGATGGACCTAGTGACCAGCTTCTAAGGAACAGCTTCTGGCAAAAATGATGCAATGTCACCTCCAAGATTAGGTTTAAAAGATTTTCATTTCCATCTTGATGGCACCCTCTCTGGCTCTTCTGTCTTGCTCATTCTGCTGAAGCAAGACACTGTAAGTCGCCCAAGGAGAGACCCACATGACAAGAAACTGAGGACAGCTTCTGGTTGACAGCACCAAGGGAAATGAATTCTGCCAACAACCACAAGAGTGAGCTTGAGATGATGACTGGAGTCCTGGATGATACACTGATTGCAGCCTTGGAAAGACCCTGAGCCAGAGGACCCAGCTAAGCTGTAGCCAGATCCCAGGCCCACAGAAACTGTGAGATAACATTGTTTTAAGCCATTAAGTTTCATGGTAACTTGTTACACAGCAGTAGCTAACTAATACATATGTAAACCATGCTAGATCCTGTTAACCCAGCTTCCTCCCATGTTTCAGAACCATGCTTCTCAGGATCTCCTTTCTGAGTTCCAGTTTGTTACCCAGCTGATCTCATGTGAATTGCTCTCAGGAGACAGAAGGCAAAAGTGTCCCAGGTCTCAGTCCTTAGTCCTCTTTATCATCTAAACTCACTTTGGTGATCTCAGCCAGAACCACAGCTTTCAAACACACTCCACCCACAGCCTTCCCTATCTCTGCTGGAAGAACTCCATCCTTCTAGCTGCTCAGTTCAAGAGTTTTTCTCTTGATTGCTAATACAGCACATCCAATCCAATAAGGAGATCCTAATAGTTCTACTTTTAGAACATATCCACAATCTGACCATTTTAATGCTTCCACTGTTGTCATGCTGGTTCAATTCCTCTTGCCTACATTACTGCAATCACTGATTCATCTTGCCGGCATCTACATTTGCCCTTTTACAGTCCATTCTCACCAAATGCCAGGGTAATACTTTTAAAAATAAGTCAAACAATGTATTCTGCTGTTCAAAACCATGCAATAGCTTCTTCTCATGTCAGCATAAAATCAGAATCCTAATTGTGGCCCACCATGCCCTACCTGGCCGTGCCCCATCACCTTTGTGACCTCATCTCTGCAGCTTTCTCCTCCTTGTTCCTTGTTTGCAGTCCCTGTGGCCCCCTTGCTGTTCCTCAAACACACAGGCATGCTCCACCTTACGGCCCTCACAGGCTGTTCCCTCCCATCCACCAGCCTCTCTCAGAGCGGATTCCACAAATCACCTAGAAGGCCGATTCGGTAGGTCTGGGGTGGGGCTTGAGAACATGCATTTATAACAAGTTTCCAGCAGACGCTGCTGCCGCTACTGGTATGGGAACCACACTTTGAGAAACACTGCCCTAGTAATGTCTGTAATGTATTAAATGCTCTCCTGTGCATCTAGAATATAGCTCTATACCATCCCAAGGAGAAGTGAAAATAGTCATGAACACAACTTCAGGTGAAAAAGGTTATGAAGTATCTTCAGGACTAACAATCTATTTTCAAGTCTTTGCTCAAACATCAGCTCCTTAAGGATATCTACCTAGATGACCCTTGTAATACCGTGATCTCTCCCCATCCCTAATTTCTCTCAATTCACCCTACCCTTGGTCTCCTTTCTTTTTTCTCATACCATTTATGACCTAACCGGCTGTGATTTACTTACCTATGGTTTACACTCTCTCCCCAACAAGAATGCAAAATCCAAGATGAAGGGATCTTTGTTTTTTATCCAAAGGGCCAAGCAGACTTTTCTCAATATAAATCAAATATTTGGATTGATAATGAATCTTTTTAATTTCCTCTGCAGAATATAAACTGATTCTTTAAAAATACACTAACTACACGCGTTCATGGCAAGAGAGTATAGTGGTGAGGAAAAACAGACTTTCTGAGTCAGATGAACCTGGATTCTAATGTTAGCTTCACTGTCTATTAGCTAAATGTTTACTCAGCACTAATGTCACCACTCTGGGACTCATTGTCTTCATCTTTAAAGTGGTGATAACAGTAGGTGATTGTAAGAACTAAATTAGACAAATGTATACAAAATATGCTGTATAGTTGTCACTGCAGTGCTCAATAAATATTACTTCCCCATTCATACCTCACCTCCTCTAGCTCACACTGCATTTGAAGTGCAAAGTCATCTAAAAACCAGTCCTTTTAGTTCTAGACAGAATTATATACAAAGGCATACTTTTTTAAAAAAACAAAACCTCTAATGATCATAGATAGAATTCCGCTTTAAAACCTAACATAAAAACCTTGGCCTAAATTTTCCATAGTAGCTGCAGGTAAAGTTTGCCAATATATAACAAATATAATGTAGAATAATGACAGTATTGTACTACTTTGCTGATACTGACAAAGTATTTCAAATTCAACCCCCATAAAATATTAAAATTTCCACTGACAGTGTTCATCCATAAACGTGTTTCTGAGCATCAGGCTGCCTAAGTTCTAGTGGCCTTTTTAAATGAGACCTACACCTCACTGTAAAACTAACACCTCATATTTCTTATCAGAAGTATTTGAGAAAAGCAAAATAATTTTTACAATGTGAGTATTCTATCTGCTTGAGGTACATATACCCTGTACAAGAATATAGCAACAGTAACTATTTTCCCAATTGTAGTAAAATATCTATGTATTCATGCTGTTTATGCTGCACATTCAGGCATGACCTGATATTGCTGAAATAGAGTCTTTATTTCTGAACATTCCAAAACAGCAGTGTACACAGTAACAAATATTAAGTCATATGCCATAAGAAAGCATTCATTAGTGCAAATGGATTTTGTAAAAGGTCTATCAAAAAGATTTATTTGCTTTAAAATGCATTCATTTCCAGAAGCATTGTTAATAAAACATTACAGTTTCATCCTGTGTAATAAAGTATTGAAAATCAATTGTGGTACAGTAGCAAACATTGCAGGTATTAAGTGCAATGAGCTTGTGGTGCCGTTATAAATATGAAACCTATGTATGACAATAAATTAACAATGAAAAAGACAAGACCATTTAACTCTGCTGTCTGGCTATCTCCTTGCAATGCTTCAGATCATGTTGTGCTCATTCAACACAAAGTTATGTCTCTCAAATTGTATGATGTATTTTTGCTGATATATCCCTAGAGCTAAAAAAATAGTACCTTACCACAAAAATATTTTTATGGCACAAAATTTAAGTTGTTCCATAGTGGTTCACATAGGTGTAAAAAGAAATAGGCACAAAAAATAAAATTCCTGTAAACTATAAAAAAGTAAATTTCAAAGCATACATTATAGAACCTAGTTGTAAATATGCAATGTATTAAAATACAGAACATGTAATGGGAAGATGTTTAGAACACGTAAGTAAATTGAACAGTTACTTTAAAAAACTCATATGGCAAAGCATTATTGATACATCTCAATTCTCTCAAAAAGTATTCAGGTACAGAGCAGTTCTACAAAAACTTCCTAGATCTAAGCGTCACAATACTGCAACCATGGATTTGAGAATGTTGCAGTATCTCAGGCAAATATTTAAGTGCAATAATTAGTCTCTGGTGACTGGTCCATTGAAAAACAATGCGGTAAATATATTAAAATGCAAAAGGGAAAGAATATCCCAACATCCGCTGTTACCCAGCCAGCTAGGTAACACAACCCTCATGTTTCGCTTCTTTCCCATCCTTCAAGGGGCATATAAAACTGCATCAGTAGCAACCATCTCTCCAATTTCCATCCCTCAGAGTGCTGAGCGAAGACAGAGGCTTTGGAGGCTGGAGGAAACTATAAAGGGAGGAAAAAAAGAAAGCCTGTTAATAATCCCATGAGTTGCATCACTTACTTTGATCAACTCTCCCGTCAATGCTCCCACACTCCAGTAACAATAAGCTATCGGCGCTCTCCAAAGCGTAGCTTAGGTTCACACCTGTGGGTCTCCACAGCATGCTCACCTGCTGAGGCCCCAGCTCACAGCACAGTGCCATGCGTGTTGTATGGGCACAAGCAAATTTGCAACATAAATAAAAATGACCAGAATCCTTAGTGTATTAAAAATATTTTAAAATCAGAAAGAATAAGAAACTCCTCAATAGGAAAATGGCCTAAAAACAAAAATGGTCATGAATACAAACAGCAAATAAACATGAAGAAATTTTTAACTTTACTAATAATTGAAAATTTGCCTGTCATATTGGCAAAGTATTTTAAAAGAATGGTAATACCCAGTGTTTGCTTTACTCTGGGGAAACAGACCCTCTCATATATTCTAGCAGTGACCACCTTTCCAGGAGTTTAGTTTGGAGACATATATCCAGGGATAAATGGATGGTCTACAATAACCTATATGCATCAAATAATGTGATTCTATTCAGCATGAGCATGACAACATAGCTCTGCATTTACTAAGCAGAATAAGCCAGAATTTACTGAACAAACATGTAGCAAAATGATTTCTATCTGGGTAGTAGGATTATGGGTCAGCATTTATTTACTTTTTCATTTTTCAATAGTTTTTAAAAATTTGCTTTTGATCTGAACACCTATTACTACCTGTATAATCAGAAAACAAAAAGCAAAACTATTTACATATACATAAATGCATAAAGAAAAAAAACTTACCTGTTCCCACATCCCTTTCAAACTTTTACTATGGTTCCCTCCCCCTCTTCCTTCATATCCTAATTTCTTAGAAGAATTTTATTTATTCTCTCTTTTTCCTCATCTTCCAATCTCTCTGCAACCCAATATCACAGGTTTTGTTTTTTACTATAAAACACTTCAGGATATCCAGTTCAAGAAGAGTACACCATGACCATAAGCTGATCTCAAATGTCCTCTGCAAGTGATCTGGAATCCCGAAGGTAAGGAAAAACTCTACCTCGACCAGACCCAACTTAAAACAAACATAAGAGGATAAAGCCCTCACTGAGTAGCACTAAGATCCTTTTCAAACCATGAGCTTGGGGGACGGGTGTGCATGTGCACATGTGCCTAACACATTTTTCTAACATTTTGATAAAAAGTGACTGATTCAACAAATATTTGAGATCCTACTCTGTGACAGGCATCATTCTTGGTACCAGTAATACACAGCAGTGAACCAAAGAATCAAATACCCCCCACCCTTCACGGGGCTTACACTTTAGATAGAGCTGTCATCTGAGCAAAAGCCTGAAGGAGGCAGGGAACATGCAAACAATCTGGGAGCAGAAAACCACAAAAGCTCTGGAGATGGAGATTACCTGGCAAAAGCAAACAGTGCATTGGGAGTCAAGTGATGGGGGAGCAAGGGAAGAAGATGAGATCAGAGAAAAGGGGACTTGACCTTACAGGGACACCCATCACTTTACAGAGCGAGGAGGACACAAGCCAGGCCATAAAGGGTAGGGGCCTATTAAGGTTAAACTGAGTCAAGGGAAAAGCCAGGAGGGTTCTCGGAGCAGTTTCTAGTTTAAAACTGCAAATGAATTTATGCAAACAAAGACCCTTACCTTCTAACAGGCTGTGCAATTTTGCTTCGAGGCAGGTTACTCCCATTTATTGCCAGTGAAGGTCTCGGAAGTGCACTGCGACCCATTATCCCAGAAGCTGCAGCTTTGTTTGGTGTGGGGATTCCTGTGTTGGAATATAACTGTAAGCCGTTGGATAACGGCATATTGCTGCTGCCTTGAACGGTTGGACTCACATAGGCTGTGGCTTTAAGAGGCTGTCGGACAGACACTGGGAAATGTCCCACGCTGTGGACTCTGTGTTGCAGCTGTCCTGGTGAAGGAACTAGAAGAGAATATGACATTCATGTGAGGAAACTTCTACTGCAATGCAACTTAGGGAATGCACGTTACATTCAGAAGAGCCTGTGCTGTCTAGGACAGTATTGCACAGGAAGCAGTGAGGGAGATACAGGTTCCAGACAGTATTTCATGGTGGAAAATTCTAATCCTTGACAAGAGTGTCTTAGTCTGTCAATAAGTAACATTTTGGGTTGCCTAACTATATGCAGGAGCCAGTTCTAAGCACAGCCTCGCTTCCTTTTAGCAAATTTGATACTTTCTGTGTTCTTATAAGGCAAATCCTTTCTTGCTTGCTTGGAAGACATTAGGATTTCTTGATGGTTGCTCTGGGGAAAGTTTCATGAGAATAAAACAAGAGGACACTTTAATATTTTTAATTATAGAAAGGAAGACAGAAGTGTTATCTGTAGGTACAGGGTGTTTTTTTTTTTACAGGTATGTTCCTTAAATAATATTCATTATGGCATTTACCTATCTCATTGGCTTGCTAGGAAGATCAAATAATCTACATAAAGCCTTAGAATGGTACCTGGCACTTAGTAACCTCTCAACAAGTACCAGCTATTATTGCCTTTACAATAGCAGCAAAATTAAGAAGTTCATTTAAAAACGTCATCAATATACTAGCCCAACACTGTTTTTCATCTCTCATTTAAAAAATAATAAACTGGCTGGGGACAGTGGCTCATGCCTGTAAACCCAGCACTGTGGGAGGCCAGGGTGGGAGGATCACTTGAGGCCAAGAGTGGAGATGAACATGGGCAACATAGTGAGATCCCCATCTCTACAAAAAAAAATTGTTTGAAAAAACAAAAACAATAAACTGTTAGGCAGAAATCTTTAAATTTTATAATCCATTTCTCTAAGGGAAAAGAAAATCAAATTTAACAGAAACTTATGCACACAACTCTGCCTGTTTACTAACTACTCTAGCCGTTGCTGCCTACTACTGGCAATTCATTTAAGCATGAACACACCCTATTTTCTAACAGTTGAATTTACTTAATCATAAAATATACAAATATATTTTTAAAATAAAAATAGGGAAAAAGACAAAAAAAGGTATCTATGGTTTTATTAGTTTAACATCTTTTGAAAGTATTTCCTTAAATTAGTTTTGTTCAAGTACACGAGGTAAAATCTAGAAATCTAGAAAACATAGAAATGTTGATAGTACTATAGTGGTCAGTGTACAGTAGCCAAATAAATTTTATGAAAAATAAAGTCTATGTAAGATTTTGCCATAGATGCGTTCCCATTTAGCTTTGTGACACAGTAAATTTCTCTTGGTTGACAAATCATATCTAAGATTCTTTCCAACCAATTCTATAATTCCTTAATTTATTAGTTTTCAACCATGCAAATTTTAATATATTAGTTCATCAACTGTAACAAGTCTACTGCATTAATGCAAGTTAATAATAGGGAAAATTAGAGAGGTATGGAGGGTGAGCAGTTTTATGGGAATTCTCTGTACTTCCTGTTTAATTATTCTGTAAACCTAAAACTGCTTTTAAAAAAGTATAAATTTTAAAAACCCTCAATATATGCATTTGGCACAATTCCTTTTGAAGCATAATATACATAAAGTACAGAAGCTCAATGGATTTTCAAAGTGAACATGCTCATGTAACTGCTCCCATATCAAGATGTTAGGCATCACTAGCACCTTACAAGGCTCTGTCATGCCCGTTCCAGTCAAACTCCCCCAAAGGTAACCGTTACCCCCACTTCCATCACTATGGACTGGTTATTCCCATCTTGAGCTTCATAGAAACAGAATTATATAGTATGTTCCCTTTTGTATCTGGCTTCTTTCACTAAACATTATGGCCTGGGAGATTCATCCGTGTCGCTGTATTACTATACAGTGAGTATTCCATTACACGAATGTGACAATCTGTCCCCCTGATGATGAAAAGCTAGGTTATTTCAACTTTGAGGGTTTATGAACATGCCTGAACATGTTTTGGTGATCATATGCACGCATTCTGTTGTATATATATCACATTCTATATTCACATAAATAAATTTAGCAAGGTCATTGGATACAATATCAAAATTTTAAAAAATCAATTGTATTATAAATACCAGCAAACTAGCAGATCCTAAAATTTGAAAAAAAACACTATTTGTAAAAACATAGAAAATCAAATCCCTTGGAACAAATTTAAGTATAGAGATATAAACCTCCATATAGAAAGCTATAAAACATTGCTGAGGGATATTAAAGACCTAATCAATGAAAGACCATTCCACATTAATGGATTAGAAGACTTACTAAGATTCTCCCAAAATTGATCTACAGATTCATTCAGTGAAATTCCAGTTTCATTTGATATGAAATTACAGAATGGTTACTCAGAAACAGAGTTCTATCAGTCCTATTATCTTTCCTACAAACAACATAAATAACCACCCTTGATTTAAAAAAACACAGATAAAAGAAACTATAGAATATAAAAGAAACTATATATATATTGAGGGTTTTTTTAATTAATACTTTTTTTAAAGCAGTTTTAGGTTACAGAATAACTGAATGGGAAGTACAGAGAATTCCCATAAAACTGCTCACCCTCCATACCTCTCTAATTTTCCCTACCATTAACTTGCATTAGACTTGTTACAGCTGATGAACTAAAATCTTAAAATTAGTAGGCATAATTTTAATTTTACAAGTGAGGAAAGAATCAGAAAAAATACATAACTTTCCCAAGAGTTTATGATTAAGACCCAAACCTAGAGCTTTTTTTCTTTTTCTTTTTTTTTTTTTAACAGTTCTGCATTAAACATGGTCTTTTTTAAATTAGGCATTATTCTAGGGTCTGTAATAGATATAAAGATGAGTAGGATATAGTAAAAATGACTATTAAAATTGTTGGTATTTCATAATTTTGACCTGAAAATACCAGATATACATAGGTCAACCTAAAATCTACCCTCAAAGAGCTCAAAACCTAGGAGAATTGAGAGTGGCATTCATAGATGGACAGATTATTAATATCTACATGGTAATAAATGTCACAAGAGTAAAATGCACTATGGCAATACAGAGACAACCATGTCCCTCCCTCTAGATCTTGCCACCTTTCCAACTTTCTCTGTCCTACCTTGTTCTTTCCAGAAAGTAAAATGATCCAGAACTGGGAACCTTTATGACATAAATTCAGAATGTATACAGAACAGCAGCTTAGAATGCTCAGAAATGAAAGTAAATGAAAGCAGAATCCTGAGATTTTTAAAACAAAACATTATGACTGACCTTATATAATACACTGACACTCTCTCAATTCTATGCTTAACTTACAAACGATTTTATTTTCATTTCTTTTACATTTATTAATTTGAATTCTCCTGCAATGAATTTCCCCTCCTCTCCATTCATTTATTTATTCGATTAAGTGTGGACCCATGGATATTTATTTTATTCTCTCATTTATAATCCATCACTATAATTATTTATTTAGTAGCTTGAATTGTCCCAGATTTGGCCATCAGGCACTTCGGTCAAAGCCGAACATTCTCTGTAGTGTGCAGTCTATTTTATTTTGGCAATTAACACACTGAGGTAGAGTTAACAAAAATTCCTAATCATTGCCACATCTGCTATTGTCAAAACTGTATTTCTCCCATCCCACACTTACACTATTGATGTTTGTAACTCAAATACAGAATTTCTCTCAGTTAAATTTCCTCATGATATATTTGGTCCACTGTTCTAACTTCCTGATATAAAATTAGATAGTAGTCCTCTCAGTTTCACACCATTAGCTAACTTCACAGGCTGCCTCTGTGTCTTTACACAAGTCATTAATTCAACTATTTAACAGGTCAAGCCTTCAGATAGAACCATATGGCACTCACTCCTTCATTCAAGCATTCACTGAAAGTTCATTATGTTCAGGCAACATGCCAGATGCTGGGAACAGAAAATCAAATGAACTATGATCCAAGCATAGTTCAGTAAGCATATAACCTACAAAGGAAGATAAATTATATTAACAGTAGAACAAGACACATTCAAAAATCTAATCCATTCTAGCCTTGCTGTGGGGGTGTTTGGGAGAGTGTTGGGGTCATCAATGAAGACTTTCAAAGGGTGTGGTATTCGTACTGTATTATAAAGAACAGTAGGAATAAACTGGATGAAGAAAGGGATAGAAGAATGCCAGGCAGAGAAGAGCAGCATGTGAAGTCAGAATATCACAGTGGTTAAAAGAAAGCCTGCATGGCCTTGGGCAAACCATCACTTAACCTACCTAAAACCGTCTCCTCCTCCACAAAACGGGAATGACAATAGAAACTACCTCACAGAGTTGTTGGCAGGGCTAAATAAGATAATGAATATAAACTAATTAGCACAGTCCCTTGTACAGAGTCAAGGCTGTCATTTTGTTGTTAGGAACTAAGACATAAAGAAATAAAAAACTGGCCGGGCGCAGTGGCTCATGCCTGTAATCCTAGCACTCTGGGAGGCCGAGGTGGGCGGATCATTCAAGGTCAGGAGTTCGAAACCAGCCTGAGCAAGAGCGAGACCCCTGTCTCTACTAAAAATAGAAAGAAATTAATTGGCCAACTAAAATATATATATATACGTATGTATGTATGTATGTGTGTGTGTGTGTGTATATATATATAGAGAGAGAGAGAGAGAGAGAGAGAGGGAATATTAGCCGGGCATGGTGGCGCATGCCTGTAGTCCCAGCTACTCGGGAGGCTGAGGCAGGATCGCTTAAGCCCAGGAGTTTGAGGTTGCTGTGAGCTAGGCTAATGCCACGGCACTCTAGCCCAGGCCACAGAGTGAGACTCTGTCTCAAAAAAAAAAAAAGAAAGAAAGAAAGAAAAAACTGTTGCATGTTGGGGAAATACCACTTGAAACCCAAAACTGGGTTTGAGGGAGAAGGGCTACAAACCATTCTGGATGCAGATGTAGACAACTGGTTGTTGACTCTTGGCCAATACAGGCTGAAAACACTTCGGGTCTCCCAAATTTGGGCACATGTATGTGTACTGCCACTATGACCTTGTGCCTTTCTCACAGGGGTCAGGGTAAGACTTCACCCCAACAGCCCATCTTGACAGTGTGAGTAGGAATGAGGGAAAAAATATGAAATTACCACATCCCTGCACAAAGTGAAGACACACAGCACTGGGTCTAACACTCACTACATTGCTCACTGCTAGATGAAACGTATAAAAAGTGAGCAAGATTGTGGGGTAAGCTGAAATGGAGTAGATAAAAGCTATATTAGGCACACCAAAACATAACTTCATTTGGGGGAAAAAATGCCATGGACTGGTGAAAAACAAGACTAAGGTAACAGACAGAATTAAGCATGCTTCTTCAGAGTAAAGGTATCAGGTAGACCGCGAGAAAGAGGAGGATCTGCAAAGAAAAAAGGTTTTTCTATGATGACTAGATAAAATAATCACCACTTAGTATTTCTACTGCTATCCTTGAATATAAAGGACTACATATAACTTACTGTTATTAATTGATAACACAAGCACTGGTGAAAATACTACTCAACTGTAATGGTGAATTATAAAAGAAAAAGTTACAAGACAAGGAGAAAA
Source organism: Lepilemur septentrionalis (assembly GCA_963573855.1). Taxonomy (NCBI): domain Eukaryota; kingdom Metazoa; phylum Chordata; class Mammalia; order Primates; family Lepilemuridae; genus Lepilemur; species Lepilemur septentrionalis. Next base: position 12,791 of record CAUYMX010004069.1, read on the forward strand.
GTTTCCTTTAGTGTGCTTACAAGCAAAACAAGGAGGAAATGAAACAGTAATATTTTCTTAATGGGTGTTACAACTAATTAAAAATCACCAAAAAAATTAAAATTTTTTATACTTACTACAAGATTGTATTCTTGAAATTCCATTTCCAGCTCCATGCAAGCTTGAGTCAAAACTCTGACTGTTTCGCACGGTGACTGGGGAACTAATGTTGCTACTAACGGTCGTTGTACTTGGCATCCGGGCGAGATTAGGCATACTTCTTCGGAGCTTATCTGGAAAAGAAAAGAATTTTACTAAGTTAAAAATAAAAAAATGTTATGCCAATTAAAACACTAGCTTTCAAAAGTAAATGATAAATAAAAATTATCATGTTCTTATGATCAAACTATCAGAGAATTAACCTGCTGTATAGGAAAACACACTCTCTAACCAGAAGGTTCCACCAAAACTGTGTTAAAAGAAAACAAGTATTCTACAAAAAGAGATAGGGATCAGCTAATCAATCATCTCTTTGTTCCTACTCAGTAAGTACATAAAACTACATTAAATAAGGGTACAAAATAATCTTAAACCATTTAATTTACAAAAAAAACACTACAAATTAAGTTACATGTTTATTTTTCAAAACTAGAAGAGTCAAAACCAACACTTACTGAATCTTTTGCTAACCCATCAAAATGAAACCAATTAACAAAACTCCAACTTGAGATGTCTTGACATATCTATTCATCATATACAGCATGACCACATCAACTTCTGGAAAGTTTTAACTTTCAAGAGTATGCCAGCAAATTGTTTGGAGACTTGGAGAAGACCAAGAAAATACTTCAATTTCTTTCTCCTTGCTAAGTACATCTTCTGCCACCAAGAGGCAGCAGAGAGTCATACACAGATCTCAACGTTGCTGAGATTTTTAAATCCACCGCAAAATGACAACTCTACAAGACTGTTTCTTAATACACCCCCCACCCACACACACACACAAACTAAAGTACATATGTCAGGTCACTCAAGCTGAGAAAACAAAGGATATATTTAAATACTAAGCCAAAGCCCATTCAAGTACAAAACTGCATTCATTTCTTTCTCCCCTTCACACACTGTTCTCCTACATTACTTAGATCCGCAAACTGTAGCCCTGTCCAGCAAGTCCCCTAATCCTGAAGTCTGGGAGTCTCCTAAGATTCACCTTCCTCTTTCACCCTAGACTCCAAGTCCTGTTAATTCTGCCTCATGAATATTTAGTGCATCATCCACTACCACCTAGTTCAGCCCTCAGTATTTATCACCTACCTTTTCACAAGATTCTCTTAGTTGGTCTCCATGCACCCTGCCTTGTTCCTCCAATCCATCTCCCATACAGCCAGTCCCACTCTCCCCAGAGCACAAGCACACATGCGGTCACCCCCTTGCTGAAACCCTTCCAATTCCAATTCCTCTCCCGCTTGTCATGTGAAAGCCAAGTGCCCGAGGATGGCCAAGATAAGGACATCAAGGCACAGGCTCCATGTGCTTCTCCAGCCTTACCTCCTGCTACACCCACCCTGGCCTCTCCAACCACAGGGGAGTCTTCTACCACCTGCACCCTCCGCCTGGACACCCTCCTCCACTTTGTGCAAGGAACGAATGAACAAGGGAACAAATATTTACTGTGCCAGGCATTCTGAGATGTTGGGGATGCTTATTTATTAGACAAATACAGCTCCTATTCTCATTTAGTTTAATGTCTACACCAGTGTGTCTCAGTGTTTTATTTTCCCTCTTATTGAGCATAAGGAGAAAATCTAAAATAAATTTAAATTGAATTTAAAACTAAATTTAATTTCTCCCAGATGAAAGAAATTAAATATTGAAGAATAATATTTTGAAAGGTAGGGATAAACTTTGGAAGGTCACAATCCATTATAATAGCTAAGATTTTTTCATTGCCTCCCAATTCTACAAGATATTTTTATCTTTATTTATATATACCCCAACACACTAAAATGCACACATCAGAACATTCAAGCTTGTGGTGATTTTCTTTCAAGTTAAATCAGAAAACAAATGGTATATATGAACACTAATCCAAAATGCATTCAGGGCAAAATCAAACTCATTTCTTTCTCCCCCCTCACATCCTGTTCCTTCTACATAACTTATACCCATTAATTGTAGCCCTGCCCAGTAATTTCTGCCTCCTTGGGGTGGTCTAGGAAGAAGAAAATTAAATAAGTATACTTACATAATAAGAAAGCATAAGAAATTGTAGAGAACACTGGGACAGAAAACTGGAAAACAGTATTTTATCTACCTGAATAACTCTAATATTTTAAGAATTACAATTATTACTTCCTTAGAGAAGCTTTTCTATATAACTCCTGCTTGAGGTATCTACCACTCATGTTTTCCTTACTTTCTGTGCATATTTCTACAGCAATAATGCTCAAATACTGCCACTGACTGTTAGATTTCTTAACTATTTTCCTCATTATCTCCTTCAGGTCTATTTTTAACAATCTTATGTCTTGTACTCCCAAATTCCTATTAAAGTTCCTAGCCCCACTCACCAGGCACTTAACACATTCAGCAAATACTGTGTGTTAGCAAAGAGTTTGTAGAAGTGAGAAATTAAAAAGAGGAGGGCCAAAGTCTTGGAGCATACATCTAGATCTTCTGAACATCACAAAAATTCGTGTGAAAATGTGAGCCTCTACCAGTATGAGACCAAATTATTTTCACTATATATTTTTTAAGTAGCAGGGAGGTAGAGGGAAATAATTATATGCTATTATTTAGAAAATTAATTGAGCTTCTATGTTTCTTTTTTAAATTTCTATTTACTATAACAGTTTTCATGTATAGAAATGTTGAAAAGTGGTATCATAAACACATGTAAGTTTTCCACCTAGATATACTGGTTGTTTCTATTTTGCCATATTTGATTCATCTCCATATACACATTTGTTTGCTTTTGCTAAACAACATAGCTGCAGACATCTTGACACTTTAACCGTAAATGGTGATTCAACAGAATCACAATATTGTCATCATATATAAACAAATTAACATCATAATCCATACACAAAATTTTCCAAACATCTCAAGAATATCTTTCCCCCTAAACACAATCCAATCAAGATTCGTCTACTACACTCTAATTCCTGTTAATCTAGAGGCATCAGTCATTAAAACCAATCTTTACTCATATTTAAGTACCAACTCAGTTTTTCAAGCTTTAATCTTGAAATATGTTCTTAAAAATAAAGTCTTCCAAGTGTAAATATTTAGGACACTGTTTCTCTGGGAGCTAAGCTGTGATCTCCAACTTGTGTCAGACCATCTGGAAATGAGGCACACTTTCCTGCTGAACAATTTGGAATGTCTTAATAATCACACATACTTTCAAGTTCAAGGAACCAAAACTAATGCTCTATTACTGTCTTCCCAAGAAATCAGTAATTCAATATTCAAGGACTTAGATGCAGCAGGAAACTGGAGGATAGACCAAGGAAAGAATTCCAATGAGTTTGCTCATGTTACAGAGACAGCAAGCCTTACCACTCCATGGAACAAAAGATTCAAGAATCTTTAGGAATACAAGAGATACTCAGTTACCCACCCAACAGCAAGACCTATTAATAGCCTTGCAGTCAATATAGGGGCCAGAGGAGGTCCTCATGCTAACAGTGACTACATCATGCCACAGATAACCCCTGTACTCTAAAAATTACAAGAAAGTTGGTAAAGATTCTGCAAGGTTTAGTCATTTTTGATATCTAACAAGTTATTCCAAATATGTTTTTAATTCTATGAATCCCAGAAAATATTCCAAGAACTTTTATGAGCCATCTCTTTGAATTTAGGCTATACAGAAGCTATGGAAGCAGTAGACGTAAATATACATTTCTAGTTTACTTTCAATTATTTTAAAATAGACTCGATTATTTAATAATGTTCTCCTATCTATATTATTTTAATAATTTAGAAAAATATTTGATAGACAACATTCAAAGTTACCATTCTTATTTCACAATTTTGCCCAAACAGTATTCTATGATAACAAATGAAGGCTCAGACATCTGAGCCCTACACTCACAAAAGTTTAGAAAAAGGGTCTGGGGAGACAACCTTTATTCAGCACATCCACTCCAAGCTCCTGGCAATGTAACATTCAATATTGCATTTACTCCTTATAACATATTTAGGTTGAAGGAATATGTACCAGATGGTATGATGTGGAATTACTAAGATAGTATCTTGTCTACATTTTACAGTTAGGGAAACCAAAGCTTAGAGACTTAAGAAACCCCTCAAGGAAGTAGGCAGACAGGACTGGCACTCAAAGTCTACTGCACTTCAGAGCCTCTGCCCTCAACCACTAAATAGTCAGAAGCTGTATCCAGAAATTGCCTTTGTATTCCATTTTTCTTTGTGTTGTGGAAACCAGACCTTTCAGGAAAAATAAAACTACCACAAAGGAACCTAAACTGTGGTATATCTCTCCACTTTCCTAGGAGGAATATCAAAGCACAGGTTTCAGGGAAACCTAACCCTTTTCAAAATGGTGTTTGATGAAAGCTAATATCACTTTTCTAAGGTATGACAAACAGTGCAGTGGAGGGAAACGATCCCACTGACAACACTAATCAAGATGCAGAGCGAGCATCTGCTTGACAACTTGACTACGAACACCTGAGCAAAAAAGCCTTTAGAGAAACAACTCTAGTTGCCCCGTCTCTCAATTTTAATATGATGCTATGACTTCCAGTAAGCACACGGAATATACTGTCTTTCTGACAGTATGAGCTTTAATATATTAGTCACTGTGACATTTTATCTGCCACTCTTTTAAATTTGAAATCTCAAGATGGCAAAAGATGAATATAAAATTTAAAATATTTTCAAATGATCTCTTAATTCGCATGAATGATGCAAGTACAGAGGAAGAAAAGGTAAAAACTAAAAACATGGTATCAGTTGATCACTAACACAATTGGTATTTGGCCTAGTGATATTTTGAAACACCATTTGATCACTTCTAGGCCAACTTTTGAGAAATGGTGCTACATAACGATTAAAAGTGTATCTATTAACTGTATATCTATGAATTATTTTTAAGAAGTTTGTTTCTTCATAATATACAGAATTTGTATGTGAAGGTCTGGCCAATCCTTAGTATAAAAACACATCAGGCTATTACATGATTGCTTTCCCCGTATGTCTTTGGAAGTCAAAGAGTCTAACTCCTGAGAGTGAGGGAGAAAGATAAATGATGAAGAGAAACAGAAAAAATATGACAGAGAATGAAACATACTCCAACCCACCATGTTGACATTAGGACACATCAACTTCCCATTACCCTGCCAAATATCAGCCTCCATATTCCTACTGCTACACAGATCTTAATTCTAGCCATCAGGAAATCAGAGGGAAAGACACATCTCAAACTTCCCTCATTCTGCATAGGCAAGAGCAGCATCCTCCCCAAGCGTCATCATCCACGCTTACCATCACTGTGCTAGCAACAAGTGGTCAGGGACTTAAGGCTGCACAAAGCTGACACCAACACAACTCAGAGCTTTGGACTCCAAGGGCTCAACCATGAACTCCTTAACTTGCACAACCCTGCCATCCTACAGCTGTACCAGCAACAACATAAAGATGTTCCACGGTTAACTCTTTCTGAGCCAGCTACCTCAGGGTGGTTTTCTTGAAGCTATAAATCTGGGACCTGTCATCAGAAGCTGGTCAATTACAGATATAAACTTAGACTGAACTGCTAAGGTCTTGAAGATGAACCTAACAAATCTGGAAACCATTTACCAATTATTTATGTTGACCTTCAAACAACTGCTTGACCACATACGAAAGAACAAAGCACATCAACTACCAAAGAGGAACATGACCCACCTCCACTGGTCCTATTTGGCTGCTGATCTGGAGTTTGGGCTTGAGGAGAATAATACTGTTGCTGCTGGTAATTATTTGAAGGAAAATACTGGGCACTGGGGCTCCTCCTACACTCCCGAATGCTGGAGAAAGTCTGTGAGTGGGGAATTCCTCTTTGGAAAGGTAAACATCTTGGAAGACGAGGCTGAGGCGGTGGCAGATGATCAAATTCTTCTTCATCCTCCAGACTGTATCGGTCATATTCTTGATCACTACTTGTCCCTTTTTTTCCTGAACTCAAGGACACGCTGGAACTATGTCTTGACACAGATGCTGAAGTGGAAGCATAATCTTGCCTGAGACCTGTCAAATAACAACAGACGGTATTCTTATGAGGCATTTTGATCTAGCTAACATTAAATTATAATTAATCAAATACTGGACAAAAATTTGTCCCAAACTATTCAAATAGAGACTCATTATCTTGTTCTTAGCTTATTAAATCTCAAGAAAACAAACACATTTACCTACTAAACAGATATCTAATGTTAGACAATTCTGTTTTGCAAAAAGATTGCCCCAATGTCAGCAAAGTTTAAACATACTTTCTATAGTTCATCAATCAGTATCTATCAATTTCCCTAAATGATCCCTTTTCAAATTAGGAAGTGCTAAGAAAGAGAACTGTCTGCTATGAGTTAGAAAAACTAAAATTATCAATTGTCTGCCCCAGTAGGAAGACAGTCTGCTCCCACTCACAAATTTCAAAGTAAAAGGGAAAGTTTAAAACTCAAGGTACAAATATTTTCTAACAAGGTCATCTCTCTTTTGTTCTTTTTTGTTACTAATATTATCTCTTTCAAAGCACATTGACACTTCAATAGTTTTAGGTCATCTGAAATGGCAACCATCTAAAAATAGTCAAACCGCAAGTTTCTTGCTATTTAATTCATTGCCAATACCACATTTTTTAAAAAGTGGTCTACTTCTGACTACTTAACTTCTGAAACTGACATCCAATCTTTTAGCCATATATTTTTAGAAAATTTAAATTTGCTATTTGCTGTTACTAAAAAATGATATAAAATAATCACTTTTCCTCTTGAAATGTATCTTATTAAATCCTGTATAGGCATTACCATGTTTCTCATAGTAGCCTTGAATAATTCTGAAAGCAGGAAATTGTTATTCTTAAATGATACTGGGTTGTTTCTACTTATGTCAGCCTGAAAAGATAACTCGAAAACAAACTTAGCCCAGTTCTGTGATCTGCACGTTATAGTGCCTCTGACACCATTAATGTCCTTGAATTAGCTCATTCCAGGATTATTTGTTGTAACTTTATTGCAGAACCACTGATAAACTGTCCCATTTCCACTTATCTATTCTTCTACAATTATTTATCCTGAGAAGCATATCAATGAATTTTAACTGAATTTTTATAACTCCTGACGTACACACAGTGCTAAGAAATAATACGGTACACTTTGCCCAGTTTCCCCCAACAGTAATATTTTGCAAAATTATAGAATAATATGACAACCAGGGTATTAGCAGTGATATAATCCACCCATCTTATTCAGATTACCCAGTTTTAGAGAGTGAGTGTGTGTGTGTGTGTGTGTGTGTGTGTGTGAGTTCTATGCCATTTTAGTACCTACAGGTTCACGTATCCACTATCACAAGCAAAATTCTTAACAGTTCCAACACCACAAAAATGCCCTTTTATAACTATAACCATGTTTCTCCTGAGACCCCATGCTTATTTTTAAACCCCAACCACCAATCTGTCCTCAATTTCTAAAATTTTGTCATCTTAAAGTGTTACATAAATGGAATTATACAGCATGCACTCTCTTGCAATCACCTTTTCACTCAGCATGATTTCACAGGCAAGATACTATGTGTATTGGTAGTCTGTTCCTTTGTTATTGCTGCGTACTCTGTGGTATGGATGTACGTACCATAGTAGCTGGTTTAACCATTCACCTACTAAAGGACATCTAAGCTAATTCCAGCTTTTGGCTGCTACAGATAAATCTGCTGAGGACATTCATGTACATGTTTCTCTGTGAACACAAATTTCCACCATTCTGGGACAAACACCCAAGGGTGCAGTCTGCTGGGCCAAACAGAAGTTGCATGTTTAGTTTTTTAGGAAACTGCCAACCCGTTTCCACAGTGGCAATACCAGCAATGTCTACGTATCAATGTATTTGGATCAGAGTATACCCCCTAACACTCATGAGAGTGTGAGAAGAATATAACTGCTCCACCTACAAAGTACAACAGTATGAGAGAAAGAATCTAATTGTTTGCCCATTACCTGGAGAGAAAGGCCTGAACCTCCCCCCTTCTCTTATATTCCAAGCAGAAGCCTCACTTCTCTAGTTTAAAAAGAAGAACATACTTTCTTCTTGTAGACGAGCCATGATCTGAACATCAGTGAGGTCCTGTAACTTATATCCCATGGAGATAGAATCATCCTCCAATTCTGAAGTACTCAGCTCACTGTCGATTGATGACTGGGGACTGAGAGGGGAGCCCCTGGAAGTGTAACCTAAAACACAGAGGAAATGTGTGTTATTAGTCTGAAGAACTGACATCTATATAATGCTTTACAATTCATATATAAGCTAGCAATTTTTTCATGTCACAGAAAAATGACCAACATATCACCAGTTGATGGTCGGACAATACGCACATCTTTGTGTTCATAATTCCTATATATAAAACATCTCTTCACTGTTTTTTCAAATTCAATTTTCACAATTAAATGACTTGTACTATATACCACAAAATTTGTTAAGGAGGCAGATTTCATGTTATGTGTTTTTTTATCACAATAAAAATATTCACTACTGCTATATCTGCACTGCATCAGTAGCTACCTAAAGGCATATTACAGGGATACATATTCAGATATACTTTTAATAAGAAGACATACTTGTCTCTGGCAGTAACTGATTACATATTTTAAAACTGAAATTTAATCCGGTCCATTCTTTAAAAGATACAAGCAATAGTGCTATAAATGGATAAGAATACCACACATAAAGGGGACACATACATGCAGAGAAATATATACAAAACCTTCGTAATTTAGACCAGCTAGCAGTCACAGGAGACTTACAGCCATCCATGAAAGTAAAAGAGCAATGGCTTGAGATAAAAGAACTGAAGAAGAAACAGAAGAAAGTTGTAGGGATGGAATCACACCAGTGTTGATACAAATAAGGAAATGGTGGGACCCTCATCTCACAAAAAGCCACTATGACTATTTTTTCTACATAGCCCTAGCTTAATAAAAAAGCTGCCAGAAAAGTAAAAAATTTCAAAACAAAATATTAAAGCTTACAATCTTGAATTATAATAAAAACTACCTAATTTGTATTGGACATTTAATTTTAAAAGCACATTAGACACTTAGAAAGACATAACTGCATACATGTGCTTTTGCTCTGAGGGAAGACTATAACACAACCGAGAATAGTCAGTCAGTCAACGGTGTTAAAGTACAAATTAGTGCTAGGCCTTTTTGTACCCAAAGTTAAGTGCACAGCACAAACTCCCCATTATATAATTTCCCTTAAGCTTGTCAATGAAAGATGGGTACTGAAGCTGTGTTTAGTGACTGAATAACAAAGCAAGCAGCTAGTGAAGAAGTTGAAACATTACCTGTTTTTTCAGGTGTTAGTATTGCTTTATTTGAGGTTTTAGAGAAGCTGGGAGTATTAATGCCATTGCTATAGGGGCTGAGTCTTGCAACAGGACTATAAGGAAAAGTCAGTGAGGCAGTTGAAGAGAAGAGACTCCGCCATCGGCTAGCTGTCACAGAAGCAGAAAACAGCAGCAATTAGCTATACAAAAGCAGATGTTGATTTGTCAGTCAGGAGAAAGGGAAGAGATTCAAAAAAAAAAAAAAAAAAAGACAAAGCCATTTTTCATAAAAATATCTTAACTGACTTCCATTTTTCTAAAGAAAAAATATGTAAAAATAAGCAATTTATGAATTAGGGACCTATGTATACACCCATTAAAAAAGTAAACCAATCCTATTTTAAAACCAATATGCCTACGTAAAAATGAAAACGTGTTTTAAATTTCTACATTAGAAATGTTTTCTATTTTCTATTTCTAAATCAGAATTTATTGTCCTGTAATATTAAAAAAGATTAGTGTCAAAAGATAAACTCAAACTTGTAATCTTTAGAAATCATGGGATGTGTTCTTAATATTAACTGTTCACAATTCTGTTTTTTGTAAGATTAATTTTCAATGCATTTAATATCCAAAAATGTTGATCAAAAAATCTTTTATGGAAACTTATTCTTGGATTATGGGAGAAACTTAAAATGACTAGTGTGTTTCCAAATGGCCTTGAGTCCAAAACAATGTTTATGGAAAAGTGGTCTACAAAGTAACAGATGGGTTTCTACATTAAAACTTAATGATGACTATTTTGGATGGCAGGTGTAGAGACTACTGGCAATCGCTTGAATTTTTTCTTTTCGAAAAAAATTTTCTAAATTTTCTGCATTGAACATAAATATTATTTATATAACTTAAAGGCAGGAATATACATATTATTACTTTAACACCATTTTGATATTAGATTAAAATAAGGGAAAAAAGGAACTGCCTGCCATGAGCAGATGATCTAATTCTTACATTACCTCACCTATCCTAATTTTATTATACTTCTTCCCTCCAAAATTACCACCCCCTGTCATCTCTACATTCTTGGGGTCAAAAAAAAAGACCCCAAATCACAAAAACTTAAGTCACACCAAACCTCATTTACTCTCCCTTCATGAGATACAAATCACTGTGTTAGTCAAAATTCACTTTTCTGAAAAGCCATCATTTAGATTTGTATGAAACACAAAGGAATATATAAATATAAATTAGGTCAAACTTCACATTAAGCAATAACTTAGTTTATATTTGCTGGGAATTTGACAAAACTTGAAAAAACAAGTATAAAAAGGACCGCTTTATAATGCATTCGCCAGATAACTTTTAATGAGCAATGCTAACGAGCAGTCCAATAGCTAAAGAGTGCTTAAAAGTGGGCAGCGGGATGGAGAGGAAGCAACTATGGGATGTGAATAGTCAAGAAAATAATCAGTTCCAAACTGGGACTCTTAAGATCCTTGGAAAATACCATCAAGGTTACTTAGAAGAGCAAAATGTTTCCTTCTATTTCAGCAAGAATTCGTAAGTACCATCACATTCCAACAATTAACGTGAAAAATCTCTTCTCTTTATGTACGTGGAACAACTGGGCAAGGAAACTGCATTCACAGTGCAGTGGCTTTCGGAATCCACACGTTTCGTGAAGGGATGCTGCCACGAAGCCTGGCTCCCAGTTGACGCCAGACACGTAGTCACTTATCCAAGCTGTAATTTACCATGGTTAAGCAGCTCTTCCCCATCCGAGCCAGAGCACAGATAGGCACCCCCAGTTCTATGACTTCTACACAGGTAAACTGGCCCCCAAATACGCTACGAAATAAACTACAAAACGCAATACACACTAGCACTAGGTAGCTGTTCTCACATCTTCAACCTCTATTATTCAAAGTTTCTCATTAAAAATTCTATATTAAAAAAAAAAAAAGGTCAATAGTTCTTTGTGACTGCTGACTTGCTTCACAGATGATGTTATTTTATACCAGTTTGATCACTCTCCAGGCAAATTACAGTAACTGCGTGTTCTCACCCACAGATGCAGGCAACGACACATTACAAGTAAACAGCATTCATTACTCTGCACAATAACTGCTGTGACCCAGCCTCCCCACACAATGACACAGTTATTGTGGCTATGACAGCAAGATCCCAACTAAGAACACAATTAGCGTCTATTGCAAGAAAGAATGCTCAACATTGTTCTTTGGCATTGAAGCTTTTAAGAACAGCGAGGAGAATTACGGCAGAGGCAAGCTAACAAAACAATAATGCTCCATTAATGCCCAAGGTGGCAGCGGAGGAGGAGAGTGGAAAAGGAGCGGAAGCTAGCGCATCCTAGTCATTCTTGACCACGCAGCTGAAGAACTACGAGAGGAAGTATTTTTATAAAGAAAAATTTTTATAAAACAAATGAAAAGGGTTTTTAAAAGGGCAATTCTATCTTTTTCAATTATTTCAACAGATTCTTTTCACATAAAGACGTTAAATTATTTAAGAGGCTCAGAGATGGCCAAAATGACCCTAAGAAAGGAGTAAGACAATTTTGCCAAAGGAGAAAATGAGTGATAAACTTCTGAACAACAGTCAAATTCCCCTATACTCCTACTCCAAATTTCTATCTATAAGAAAAGGGCTTCTCAGACTTGGAGGTGGCATGGACTATGTATTTTTTCATTTCACTCCAACCCCTAGAATAGCCCCAACCATGGCAATGCATTGATTAAATCATCATACTTGGCATGGTTTTCTTTCCCAAACGTCTTAAGCTAACCTGCCTGCCAGATCACCTCTTCGTTGATCCGCAGTTCTGCTGCAACTTCCTTACTATGGCATTTACCACCCCACCCAGAATACTGCAACCTGTTCCTCAAAAACTTCCAGCTGCCAATACCACCCTCAGCGAGCCTGTTCTGAACATGCCTACAAAGCAGTGCTAGTCATGTTATTTTAAGTGTTACTTTCATCCATGAAAGTTCCTCAGTGGCTTTTCGTGAAATACAAGATCTTAAAGGTACTTCATATCATCTCATTGTTGCCCTTACAGACTGCCCCTTATCCCATACCCACCTCTAGAGTGTTTCTGAAACTACCTTAAGAACATACTCATTGGTTAAACTTTCTATTTCGCCTCCCTTTTCTAATAAGCATCTTCAACTAAAATGAATGCAATAAAGTACTAAGTTGTACACTGATACATCATTTTTCTGTAAAAAAATAAGCTGAGAGTACCTAATGATCTATTAAGTTATTTTTTGTATGTCTTCAAAGTTGCCTGAGTTAAAAAATATCTCTCTGTAGTTATTTTTGTACACCATTAAGCAAAATATGACCAAAAACTATACTAGATTGAATAAATGCTCCAGTGATGTTAATATCAAGAAAATCAAAAAGAGACAGGTGACAGGATAGGTTTAAGAAACAACCTAAATTTCTTAAATTTTTCACAATGAAAATTATTTTGCTGATAACAAAAAGTTCCCCAAAACAATGACATTCCTACCATTCCTTGGTCATCTCTGCCTAGACTCATAGCAAATATTCAAATTTTTGTTGAATATGTCCCTGCATATAAGCAAAATGAAATTTAATAAATAAGACAATTTACATTAAAAAACTGATGTAATTAGAATCTTAGTGATCTCAAAAGGTTAGTACTGTATCAAACTAAAAGAGTTCAAAAATAAAGCAATACTATATTTTGGAAACAATCATTTTCACTTTCTTCTCACTATAGAGATAGTTCAGCACCTAATAAAACATTTGGCACGAAGTATGCAATCACTGGTGCTTGCGGTCAAAATTTAGCAATATTTTGGCCAATATATCCAAATTTATTTCAAACCATCCTACCATTCCTACCTTGACATCTAAATTACTTTGTCCAATTTTTAAAAATTTAAATAAATATAATTTATCTTTGAAAACAAAGGTTAGTACAATTAAACATTTCAAACCAGGTAGAGGTTTAGTGAAGAAATATACCTGAAAAAGCATTTCATTAATATTTTCTAATAACTAAGTTGAACTTCATGTGTATCAATCCTCTGGGTTCCAGCTAAATGATTTCATATTATATTGGCTATGGCTGGGGTAGCTGACACATCAAAATTAGTTAAACAGGAGTTACTGTCTAAGGTGAGCTAGCTCCTCCAATGTTGCATGGCACAGTTAAAATGAAGGATTATGCCAAGCACACCAGCTGACAATAAACCACACAAGAAGGCAACAAAGCTTCCTTGAAATCTTGAAATGCTACCATGTTTTAAAATCAAAGACACAGTTACAAAACAGCCTCAATTGTGTTTAATGGAACTTCTATACACTCTGTCAATTATGCAACATCTGAGTTGGGTGAGGAAGCCCTGCAGGACAGTAGTATCCTTACTCTTCATAGTGGCTTTCTAACGTAGGGCCATATTTCTAATCATGGGAAAGTTACCCTAGGATACAAGCCCTTATCTTCTCTACTTCTCCAATCCTTTTTCTCCTTTCTCATCTAAGAAAAAGCAAAACTACAGCTTGCAGAGACTATGGCTCACTCTAATTTGCCACATTCTATTAGTCTTTCACTCAAAGCAGGTGATCTAAAACCATCGCTCCACAAGGGTGTAATGATCCTGGTAGCATGAGGTGGGGAAAAAGTCTAAAGCAGCCCTATAAATGTTTTCTCTTTAGCTTTTAATGATTCTGATAAAAACCCATTAACAGCAAATTTTACTAAAATTTTTACTAAATTTTTATTAAAATTCACACACTGATTTCTAAATAAGTCATGGTTTTGTATCTCTTTGCTCATGGCTCTCTTCTTGGCTAACCAAATTTATATTCTCTTTCATTATTCCCTAATCCAGGTTCTACCTCGCGGAGCTACCCAGTTGCATTTAATTCTTCGTAAGCAAAGTCATGTGTACCACTGAGCTAAAAAAATAAATAAATAGTCATTCCTTCATGCAACATTGACCAAAAGACAATAAAAAAAATTAAAGTTCTCCAATAGTTACCTAAATACCTTCCACAGAGGCCCACAGCATTTCATTGCTCCACAGTCATGCTGAGAAGTCTGCCTGGTCCCTGTGTCCCCACCTGCTCTTTCAAATTCATCTGTCTATTCGAGTCGTCCGCAACTATTGTGGCTAGAGTGTTGCCAGATGCTACAGGTACTGAGTGAGATGAACAAGATATGGTGATTGCTCTCCTTTCCTTCCCACTCCAATTTCTAAACACATAAAAGCTATTGCAGAAGATGGGCAAGTCAGATGGGATATGATGAGATATTGTAAGTGCAATAAAAGTACCATGAGGTACATTCAGAGCAAGTGTAAAGACAATGATTAACTACGAGGGAATCCAAAGACTTCAGAAGACATTATGTTTAATATGGCCCTTGGAGGTTGAGGAGCTTATCTCATGGGACACAATGCCATTTCTAGATAGAAATAATGCATGTGTAACCATGGAGGCATGAAAAAGCCATGTACATTCAGAGAATGGCAAATGTTTGGCCTAAAGCATACAGTATAAGAAAGAAGAGTTAGGGCTAGAGAGCCAGGTAGCTTTGGTTTCGGCACTGTCTTATATGCTGTATATAGTTTAATATACTGTGTTTTGATATTGAGAAGGTAAAAGACATCAGATATGGATGTTATGATGACATAAGTAGCTGTGTAGATGATAAACTAAATGGGCACAGAGACTGATGACTACGAGATCAGTTAGGAGGCTTTTAGAGCAGACCCGGCTAAGATACGACAAGGTCCTGAACTAAAGCACAAGCAGAACATTTGGTGAGAACAGGTTCAATAAGCCACATCTGAGCTAAAGTGGAGCTATCTGGTGACCCAATAAATATAGGGGGTAGAGAATAGGCGGAAACCCAAAGATAATGCTCAGAGAACATGAGATAAGCATGCTTAAACAAAAGAAAAAAATGAACTGAACTCAAGATGGTCGTTGGACATGCCTATGTGCAGGTGTCCAGCGTGGAGCTGGAGTTCAGGAAAGAGAGCTAGAGAGAAACACTCAGGGCACATAAAACATAGGTGTTATGTGAAGCCACGGGCATGAATGAGATTACCACAGACAATGCACAGAAGGAAAAGAGAAAGGGCTCAAGGAGGGAACAACCTAGAGTAGACAGAAGGAGAATCAGTAGAAGAGACTGAGAAAGGTCACTTCGACAGAAGACTTCAGGAGGCCTAAGGATCGGTGGAATCCCCAAAGAAAAAAGACCAATGCGGAAGAGTTTCCAGATGGAAGCTATAATCAACAGTGGCAACTACTGCAGGATAAGAACTAAAAAAGGCTACTAGCTAGGACAACCAGTTCACCGACGAGAGTAGATTCAACAGAGGACGTAAGGAAAAGCCAGTGTTAATAAGTCAAGCAGATAGAAGATGAGGAAGAAGATTATCTTTGAAGAGATTTGTCTATAAAAGGAAGGAGAAAAGGGGTTATAGCTTGAGGAGTATAAGCTTCAAGGAGGCCTGGAAAAAAGGAACCAGCAGAGAAGAGTCTATATAGAAAAGGAAGGGCATTGATAAAAATCTTGACGACAAGAGGAATGGGACAGAGATAAACCAGAGGAAGCAGCCTTAGCAAGGGAATGTTCTCTCTTCCTCTGGAACATGGAAGTAAAGACTGTGAGAATGTAGAGAACCCAGGAGACATAAGTAGGTTTAAGGCTCTTTATCTGTAAACTAGAAGGCAATAAATACACTGAGAAGGCAGAGCCTGGAATGAAAAACCTCATGTAGTAATGTCTGAAACGGCCAACACTGGAAGCAAGCAAAACAGCTGACCATGGAGAACTAAAAAGTACTGGCTAGGATACGTCAGGTGCCGAGACATCTCAACGATGGCTCATCTACTTCTTTACTACAGTTTTCTGTAATATATTGTAATAAAGACCAGCAAAAGATTAAAAGGACACTGAAGTCAGAACCCAGGACCTGTGCTCCAGTCTCTACCCTGCTACACGCTGGTTTTGAGATTTGGGGCAAATCATAACATCTTAATGTCATAGTGTTCTCTGTTGAGAAAAAAAAAAAGTCATGTCTGTGGGAGGGTAACAAACAGGGCTTTGCTGAGCACAAGTGGGAAGTCCGTGCATGCATTCACGAACTATACTGCATTCTTTAAGTGAAAAGTTACAGCAAACTGTAGCAAAAACACCTGCTACATTCTTAGAGCAAATGTTCTAGAAGTTAGGTGGGAGAAGACAATCTGTAGGACTTTCACCTTTTCTAATTCTTAGTAAATATAACCTAGTTTTCTCAAAATGATGGGCACACTTTTTATATCGTATCTTACCTGGACAATTTCACAGACCCAGTCTTTCATCAGGTACTACCAACCCAGAAACAGTACTGAACCGTGATCCTCCAACAGTTCCATCAGCATAGGTCAGCAACTCTCACTTACTTATCCAAAGACTGCCTCAGAGAAAACAAACGTCCTGAATGCCACATTTTTAAGAAAAATGGTTTCTTCAAAACCAGAGGCTCCTAAGGTCGTATCTGGAGCCTTAAATAATGATGATCGTTACCACAGAGTCTTGGCAAGTTAGGGAGAAGGAAGCAAGGCAAGGGTAACAGACTTTCGATCCTTCCGTTTCATTCTCTCCTTTTACAACAGGCAGGCAGGCATGCCTCAGTTCTGAGCCAAACGGAGGGATCCAGCTACATGGTCCTCTACCAGTTACAGAGGGCTCTAAAAGCGGTGAGTGAAGGGAAAGGAGATATCGGCTCTTTTAATACTTTTTATTCTCCCTTAAATTGGCAGGAAGTTTTATCCAGACCACAGCATTTTGACCTAAACCCACGAACCACCAGGGCAAGAAGATCTTCATTTCCATAAACCATCCTCTCAAGTATAAACTTCCTGACCTAGGTGATCTTATTTTATCTTTACATACCCAAAGCCTACAAAAATGCTGGGCACACAGATGCACTCAAATGTTTAGACTAAACTTTAACGAAAGAATTCAAAAACTGCAGTGAAAATACTATTTCGCTGGTTCACTCGTAAGCTCTAACTGTACGGACTGAGATAAAAGTTTTCTGGAGAGGCCGTAAGTTCACAGCAAGTAAGTACTGCTGACTCTGCTCCAACCTGAGCAGACCCCATGGAGCAGTAACATATGGTTTGCTGCTTATCTGATCCACTATTTTTTATTGGGTAAACTTGAGCAGTATTAATTTCTCCACAGCACTCCATGACCTGATAAATAAGCAAGCATATGGGGTCTAGGAAGTCCTACTGCTACTCTGAAGCAGGTGTTCAGTGCTCTCTTTCCCAAAGATGCACAAAATAAAGAGGAGTCAACTGCACCATATTTGTCAATGTATCTGTACAAGGAGAAGGGCTAAGGAACTAGTAAATGTCCCTAAATCGTAGCCTTAGGGACTATATCATCAGGGTAAGTAAGGCACTATGCCCAAGTCTCACAATCTTCAAATTTAACTAGAAAAACTTATTAGAAGGTTATTTGAATCTTTTCCTACAGTTCCTATTCATTCAACCTACGATGACAAATGTAATGATTTAAAATCAGTAACCACGATACGCATGTATGAGTACCTGTGATCTCAGGACATTATAGGCACTCAATATTTAGACTTCGAGTTGTGTTCAAAATGTAGTAACTTATAAAAACATGATTTACATACCGCCTTTAAGAAACATATAGTAAGAGAGTTAGTTTATCTATAAAACTAATATCCAGAGCTAATCAAGAAAGTCACTTTCAGAATAAAGCTTTAAAATATATTTGGTTTGGAAGTAACCAAGGGGCTAGCCATGGTGACTGGCAGGTAAATATTTAATATTTATTGAATGACAGTTACAAAATTTCACCATGTTTATTAAGGAGTATTTTTAATAACATTTATTCCATAGAGATCAGAGTATTATAATTATTCTTAGAACTGAATTTAATAGGTCAAATGTTTCCTAGGTTTTAAGAGTTAACATAATCTCAATGGTTAAAGTATCTAATCACCATAATTAAAGGATTAAAACTTTTCTACTTCTCAGACACCAACCAGCTGCACAACCACATACTTAATACTCTTCCCTCACTGCCATTACTGGACCGTACTCTACACCTAGAGCTGAAAAATGAGGGTCAGGATTATCAAATGGTTTCCACTTAATCATTGGTCAAAACTGAACTGAAGGTAAGATGCCAGCTTTAAGCACACACAGATCAAATCCAGTGTTCTCCAGGCCCAGAGTGATCTCTACAACTTCACAAGTCAGACTTCCCATCTGCAATTAATAAAGGAGATTTAAAAAAACCTCGGCAGTAATTAGACTTCAAAGGCATATTTAAAAATTCCCTTTTATGGAAGCCATTTCACCCTTAGGTCTGTCTGCTATAGTTTAAATCAAATTTAAGGACAGTAAAAACAGCCACAGAAAGTGAGAAGAAGGTCTGTAGGAAAGTAATAATTTAATCTGAAAAGAACAAGGGAAAAGAGTGGCCTAATAATTTCTCAACAATGTGATGTTGTCAAGCAGATTACAGACAGCTGCTTTCAAGTTAGACTGTAGCCACAATGCAAGCTGACAACCAGCTGGAATAACTTCCGAGTTCCAGACTGCAATCATGAGGTAAGAAAGATGTTACAGAATCTACTTCTATAAAGAAATGGGTAGAATAATTTCATGTCTGAGAATAGTGGGATCCTTCCCCCGAGAATAAGGATAGACTAGATGCCCAATTAGAGTCCCCAAACCCATGATTGTGTACAGAGTGGTGGGAAATCCAAGCCCCGCAGACTATAAGACAGCACTGTAAGTTCCTGAGAAGAGGAGATGAGAACGGAATTTGAATAAAACTTCCTCTCCAATACCTCCTGGGCACTCTTCTTCCAGTTAAGGACACAACAGGTGCGGCTTATATTCCAAGTGGCAGAAAAGGCCTCTGACCCACTAATCTTGAGGTGGTAGAGACTAAGTACATAAATTTAGAATTTTGACAAAGGGAAAAATGTTTTTTGGCCCTAAACCTAACACATTCATGATTTTTTTTTAAATTAAAATACCTGCACACAAAGCATTAAAATAGACACAGAGGTCTAAAACCCACCCAGACCCACCCAAGACTCACCTTCCAGGAGTTTTGTTTTTCAGAATCTGAAGGCAATTATATGGTTAGCATATAACTTTAAGTAGACAAACCAAGCACTGCCTTGTTGGCATCTGATTTCCTGCCATGAAAAGTTAGACATTTAATACACATATACCTTCTCTTACTTTCCATCTCTAGATCTGATAGTTCTATTTTCACATTGTCAGTGTTTATTGGATTTTCATTCTGTTTTATATCTATGGTTAGGACAGTTATAAGGTGATTTTTTGATGTGACAGGACCAAGAGAAAGAAAGTACTTGTTTGGCACTAGACCATAACCACCAGGTGAAAACCATCACACACCTGAGGGTCAACTCACTGTCTTATTCCACCTTTCTGGGCTTCTCCTAGGTCATCTCTACAGCCACTGTTTTCTAGATCTCATGTGATCTTTTTCCTTGTACTCCTCCCACCATTAAAACAGGGTGCATAAAATAGTAAAACTTTCTAAATCTCTGCATAAACAGAGATTTTTGCATAACCAAATCTTTTCCTTTTGTTCTTATAATTTACTTGTTCCAGTACAGAACTACAGTTTGAAAATTACTTTCCCTCGAAACTTTAAAGACAACATTTATTTTTCATCTAGCAACCAATATTACTTATGAAATGTTTGGGGTCTGTTATATTGTAGATCAACTATTTTTTCCTTTGAACATTCAGAATTTTTTCCTTAACGCTGGAAAATCTGAAATACAACAACCAGGAGGTCTAGGTGCAGGTCTTTTTTGTCTTAGTGCATTCTGAGGACTTGTTCTCCTTCAGCTCAAAGAAATTTTATTTACTGATTATTTCCTCCTCTAAACGGTCTGTTCCTACTTCTGTAACCTCTATTAAAAGACATGAGAGGTTCTGACTCTATCTTATCCTGTCCCTTAACTCCTCTCATATTTTCCATCTCTCTTTTTGAGAGATTCCTTTGACTACCTTCCAGAGAAAACTGACAACAGGCATTCCATGTAAATGGGTGAATTATTCCACAAGCAGGCTTCCGTGAGGTGCCCGGACACGCAGCAGGGTGGTTGCAAAAGGAGGCAGAAGGTTTTAGAATATCATCTAACACACTTCCCATGCCCTGCTCTGATGTGAACATCTGAAGTTGTCTCAAGTTCTGCCTCTCCATCAGAGGTAGGGATCCCATACTTGGATCTCTCTACCTTCTTTAAAAATAGGTATCTGGTTCTACCCTGAAGACTCAGCATCTCACCACTTGCAGACATTTTCTGTAGCACTGTTCACATTCCAGCAGCTCCCACTGCTGCAATACCCTTTACTGATCCAACCTTACTTATCTGAAAATGCTGTAATATGGAAGACTGGGCATGCATATGCCTATACACATATACACACACAAACACATACGCACAATGACTGCAAATCTGAATTTCAAAACTAATATACACACACTGTTCCTTGAAATACAATCTTACAGCTGTGACAGTGGAAAAAAACTCACAAACACAAATCGACAAGAGCTCTAAAACTCAAATACATGAAACAATATAAGAGCTTAAAGCTCCCTCATATTATAAATAATTGAAAATATCAACAACTCAAGCTTTATGTTTCCAAACTAATTTGTCATGAGAGTTTGGCCACATTTTCAACTACTGCTTCTCACATGCAGTCACGTAAGAAATTCAGGATACTGATGAGAAAAACAGAAGAAAACATTAACTAAGTTAAAGAAGCCCACCCTTAAAAAAAAATGCTAAAGCCTAACCTTACCCAATTCCAAAGAATTTCTAAAATCACTATTCCGCTCTCCGTATCTTGCCAGATTTCAAAAGAAGGCAACTCAGACAGTCCCACATGGCTTACCTGTTCAGAGCCATGTCACTCCTTTGCTTAAAATTATTCGAAGGTTCTTCAAACATTTTAAGGTAAAGTCCAGAATCCTTAACTGCCCTGAAAACCCTGCATACATCCCTAGTTTCATTTAGAGTCCCTCAGCTCAGGAGTTCTTCTTCACTTCCCTCCATTAAAGCCACCTCCACGACAGCCTGCCAGTTCCTCTCATGCCACGTCTCGTCCCATTGTAGGGCCTCTCCATGTGCTGTTCCTGTGTCCTGGGACACTATTCCTTGGCACCCCGACCGCCACACACACACACACGAGCTACCGGCTTAACTCCCACTGACTCCCAGGTCTTAGTGATGTATCATATCTTTGGGAAAGTATTTTCTGACCATACCCCTTAGTTAGGTCTCCCGTTAGCACCATCCTGCTTCTTTTACGGGAGAGGAAGTAAAAGAACAAGAGCTGCTATCTGTCCCATCTGTTTCTTGCACTAGACTGCATGCTCCAATAGGCGAGGCACCAAGCTCATCCCGCTTGTCGCTGTGCCCCTAGTACTTAGCACTGTGCCTGTACCTAAGTACCTGAGTACTTAGCACTGTGAATGTACTCAAACACAGTTCATGCATTCTAATCCTCTCTGATCAAGCCCCAGTGTCTTAGGCCTATTTTGTAGAGGTCCCAAGAAGTAGGTACGAACACTTACCTAGATAAAACTAATTTCATTGGCATAGAGTCAAATTTAATCAACAGTCATAGTAGTTATGAAACCAGTAGACAACTACCTTGGAAGAATCTCTATTGTTTTGTTTTCTTCCTTGGTGGGAGTAATAAAATAGCATCTTGATAATAAAGTCATTGGAATTATTAATATTATTGTGTATTTTAATAAATACCTTTCTAATCATGGTGGAAATGCAAAACAAAACAAAACAAAAAACCACTTAGAACACATGCACAACTGGCAAAATAAAGGAAAGAAGGATTGTTTAAGGACATATGGCAAACGCACATCCAGGCTGCTGGGTATAATGGCCCAAACCTTCAAATTTCACAGAAGCACAATCTCTAATTTTTTGTTACTTACTGTACTAAATCAATGATACTGAAGCAAATGTATTAGGGCTATTCTGAACAAAATAGAAAAGCAACACAAAAATATGATAGAATTCCACAGCCATGACAGTGCGTCTTCCATTTCTAACACACAGGAATAATAGCAAAGGTCAGGAGATGCTCTCTTGGCACAAAAAATTCATTATGATTCCAATTGTTTTTCCAATGAGAAAAAGAATCCTTTGCAAAGCTTACCCAAAATGAACCCCACATACTAAGTTTTAATTTTGTGTTCCAAATTTGACAGAGCACCTCAAGACTGGAAACGTGAGCTGGTAGAGATAGCATCTTGGGCCACGCAAGGAGAAACTGGACAGGTTCCAGGAGACGGACACTTGATAAGCTTAATGTCTCAGTTCAATCTGTGTGGATTTTAACAAATGAAAGGGCCACCTTCAGAATTTTGGATTAGTCCACAACTTTCTTTCTCATTGGCTAAATTTAGAGTCACCCTCCATCATAACAATGAAGACAAGAACGGGAACTGGTATCGTATGAAGATAAAGGAAAAACTCAATGAAGTGGTGTTATCTATTCACAATTCCTTAGCATATAATCCCAAAGGAAATGAGAGATGGTCATGGCGAAACACGACCCAAGACAGCAAATGTGCAGGGCTGCACTACTTGTGAAAACTACACCCACACTCCTCAAATGTGACCTGTCCTGATACAATAGTTACGGACATTCGAGTATCTAAAGTCAAGATAAGCTTTTATTAACTGGCCCCAAATTAACTGAGCCACATATTGGGTGTTTCAAATTACTGAGATAAGCTTTTGATCATTATTTGGTTATTTAACATCCCAGCCTCATGACATGGATTTACCAAAGACTCTAAATTAGCCTTATTTCAATTTAGGATATCATGTGAGTTAATCCTACCCATGAAAGCCCCATGGAGTTTTGTTATTTTTATTCTAAAGGGGTGAAGGGGAGTATAAAACATAAAGATGGGCATGTCAGAAATGGGATACATACAGATCTAAGAAGAAAAGGAAAAGGAACCAACTAAAGAGGTTGTTTTGAATTCTCTACTACTGTTGGATAAAATACTCTTATAAAACTTTCAATTTAAGATACCTAGCTATAACAAGTATTATTTATAGAAAAACAAATCCCCCCCCGAAAAAAGAAAATGTCATTAGTTTTCCATGAAGTATAAGTAGCCAGAGATGATTCTCTGTATTTTTAGGTTCAATTTCTGAATAAAAAAAGAACTGCATATTTGGAATGTCTCCATATATTTATACAGCACTTCACATTTTTCCAAGTTCACATTCAACATATTCTGAACTCTTTCTAACAGTCCTGTGAAATTTGTTAAATGTCCCCACTTAGTAGGCAAGACACTGGAAACAGAGCATGCTCTCAATCACAGTCTAAATATTAGATCAAGTCTCCTCCCACATTCACTCATTCAACAATCAGCATCCAACACCTACGGTGGGTTAGGAACTATCTTGGGCACCGAGAGGCTTACAGCAGTGAACAAACCAGAATCAAACCTCCACGCTCAGAACCAACATTTTAATGAGCCTCACCATGTGTTTTATTTTTTGGCCTGGCTGGTAGGATGCCATATATAACACCAAATGTTCAATGAAAATTAGGGTTTTTGCCCAACCTAAGAAACTGCAAAAAACAAAACATTCGGTGCTTAAAACCCGTTTAAAAAAAAAGTACTAAGCATTGGTAATTCAAAAAAATTGAGGTACAGGCCTCTGTCCTCAGATGCTTAATCTACCCGGAAAAGGGCATATACATTTAAGAAGTTCATAAGACAAGGTGGCTTAATTTTGAAGGGTAGGATTATCTTCAAAAAGAGGAAAACCAACCAAGATACTGAGTTTTGTGTAAGACTGCACACTTGAAAAAGTGCTGAGTGTTTCGGAAAAGAAAAGATTGTTTTAGGTTTTATTACTTAATTTTATACCAACAGACTGCAGATTTAGAGATGCCAAAAGATTTGATTTCCAGTGATTAGTTATTTCACTTTTAAACATTACTTTCTGTGGATTATCCAAAAAAAGCCATTTACACTATTCAAATATATTAGGGAAGATACCTAATATTCAAGCCTTTACTGTATCTGCTTTACAAATATCTTTAATACCTTATAGCAACTCTACAAAACAAATACAAATGTAACAGATGCTAAGAAAACTTAAGTAACTTGCCTGTGCTGAATACAGGATAGATAAGACCTTATAAATTAAAAAATTTGAATATTAAAATATTAGTTTGGTAAAGAAAATAAGTTTGGGATATATAATAAAAAGTTATAGATTCAAGTCAATTAATATTGGCCCATGAGAATTATGGGTATTAGATATATATTAAGTCCTGTGTAGGAATACGCCGTGTATACCTTACACCAAAAATAGTTATCCTATTGTATCTTTAACAAAAACCAAAAAACATTTAACCAATTTGCAAAATTATAATTGTGAAGACAAAGTATTTCTTTT
Organism: Lepilemur septentrionalis; assembly: GCA_963573855.1. Lineage (NCBI taxonomy): Eukaryota > Metazoa > Chordata > Mammalia > Primates > Lepilemuridae > Lepilemur > Lepilemur septentrionalis. The sequence goes on from CAUYMX010004069.1 coordinate 37,876, forward strand.
AGCAATATCTTAAGACAGTCATAGTGGTCCGGGTGTGGTGGCTCATACCTGTAATCCTAGCACTCTGGGAGGCCGAAGCAGGAAGATTGCTTGAGGTCAGGAGTTCGAGACCAGCCTGAGCAAGAGTGAGACTCCATCTCTACCAAAAAGAAATTTTAAAAAACCCAGCCAGGTGTTGCAGCACGTGCCTGTAGTCCCAGCTACTGGGAGGCTGAGGCAGAAGGATCGCTTAGAGGCCAGGAGTTAGAGGTTGCAGTGAGCTACAATGACGCCACTGCACTCTATCCCTCTACCCAGAGCAGCAGAGGGAGACTCTGTCTCAGTAAAAACAAATAAGGAAACTGAGCAGCCCTCCTCACAACCTTAAAAATAAATAAATAAAAATTAAAAAAACAAAAACCAATCATAATGCAGGTGCCATCTCCCTATAAAATTACACCTTACGACACACATCCCTTTCTTTCCCTCATTTTCTTCAGGAAAACAAACTTTCTCCGGAAGGGCAGGATTTTAACAAGCCTGTCCTCACAACCTCAAGGCAAGGCTTGACTACATCCCATACACTTTCACATAATTGACCAAGTTTGTTATCTAGATCCAGGGCCACAAAGTTATCAGAGCATGAACGCTTTCTGGGGACCCTACCAAATCACGGAGGCAGGCAGGAAGAAGAGGAACAGAGGCCCTGCAAGAAGTTACAATTCAAAGGAGCTCATTAGCAATTGTCCGGTTAGAGACGGTTTGGGGAGAAATGCAGCCAAATGGACCTACAGAAACCAGCCTTGACAAAACCTCACTTAGATACATTCCTAGGGATGCTTACTCCATAAACAAGGAGGGATGGCTAAGTCACCACCACGGCTAACTTTCGGCCAAGAACACAGCAGAGGCTAAGGACCCAGAGTAGAGAGAAGTAAGAAAGAAGGAAGAGGATATAACCAGCTCAGCCCACCAGATACACTTTGGCTTCTCGTAACTATGTCTTACAAGAGAATTAATCTTTAATTTTTGAGGAATTTTCTTCTAAAAAAAATCAGGATCAAGAAATAAGAAATCAAATACTTAAAATATTTGCTCTTATTAGCAGCATGTCATCTGAAGCCACAGATGTTACATTCTGGGGCTGTTGTTACATTTAATGTTACATTAAAGAACTAGAGAGATAGAGGCTGAGAGGAGGAAGGTAAAACAGGGTAACTACCCTGCCTTCAAATCTCATCGCCCCTAGTCATGGCTGTGGATTTCTTAGTGAACAGTCTTTAAATTCTGCATATGTGGAGGGAGGTGTACAACCTCTAAGGACTTTAATCATTCTTCAACAAAATGCGTATGATGTATAAAAAACTGATTCTTTTAAAGTAAACATGCTTGTGAATGGGAAGCAACACAGCAAGCTGACATTCCAACTGAGGTTTGGCCAGGCAGGAGAAAGTTACAAGGACCCTAGCCAATCTTAAATAATTCAACACCAAAACTGAAATTAAAATGGTAGTAACTGTGACATTGGGTTCAAAAAGAATTAAACATTTGCTTACTTTGGCGACAGCCTCCATCAAGTGTCAGGTTCTAGCAGTCAGGGAACTGCTGATCAACAAAACAAAGTCCCTGCCCTTGGGCAATTTATATTCAAAGAAGGGCAAAGAAGGAAAACAACCCTAGGCTCAAAGAAAATGCTCAGTGATATGTCTTCAAAATGCTGATTGTCCAAGAGAGAAATTAAGTCTAAACAAAAAGAAAATGCACAGACTTCTGGCACTTCTAAAATATTGAATGCTCACAGTATTCCAACTAAATATTTGTACTATATCATGAATACAATTTAGGTTAAAACCTTAACTTCTGATATCTATCAGTTAACCAGCACTGAAAAAAGACTGCCTTAATTGGAAGCCAGTAAGAATTTTTCAGTATGGGGGATTAAATAGGAATTTCTCCGTATCTCTTGTAAAACCACATTAGAGTGACAGATAAACTCTTATAAGCCCACAAGAAGACTGGATAGGAGAGACAATATCAGGCTAACGAGGGTGACAACATTTTAGAAATGAAAAACAAATATACATTAGGTAATAGTCTGAGGTTTTGGCCTTTTCTGCTTTAAGGACACACGGCAAGGGAAGCAAATGAGAACCTGGTAAGGTCCTGGAATTGCAGAGACAAAGTACAACAGGGGGTAGGAAGTTCCATGTTTAAGCAGAAATAGAGGACCACTGAAAATCCACAGGAAAGCACTGGAGCCCTGGGGCTCCCGCCCTGCCAGCTCAGGAAACTGCTCCTCCCCTGCTTTTATCAAAGGCAGGTTTTATTACCTGAGCAAACTTAAACAGAAAGCCGCTAGATTTAAGGGTACAAACACAAATAAGAGTACCTTACAAAAAACAGGAGGATTAAGTAGAAATCTGCACACTAGAAGGTAAAGGCTCAAAGGGGGCAGAGGCTTAAATATCTGTAATGTCCACTGTTGCGGCCCCATTACCTAGAATGGTGACTGGCGCGTAGAAGTTACTAAATATGCAGAGAGGAATTAATATGAGTTTTTTTTTAATCTCCAAGAAAGCAGAACATAAAAGGATCAAGGAGAGAAAGCAGGAGAGAAAAATACAAAATGTGAACATCAATCCAGGAGATTCTGACCCGCAGGAGTACATATAAAGATAGAACAGGCCAGGCATGGTGGCTCACGCCTGTAATCCTAGCATTCTGGGAGGCCGAGGCAGGTGGATTGCTCAAGGTAAGGAGTTCGAAACCAGCCTGAGCAAGGGCGAGACCCCGTCTCTACTAAAAATAGAAAGAAATTAATTGGCCAACTAAAAATATATATATGAAAAAAAAATTAGCCGGGCATGGTGGCGCATGCCTGTAGTCCCAGCTACTCAGGAGGCTGAGGAAGGAGGATTGCTTGAGCCCAGGAGTTTGAGGTTGCTGTGAGCCAGGCTGACGCCACAGCACTCTAGCCTGGGCAACACAGTGAGACCCTGTCTCAAAAAAAAAGAACAGAGAAAACAGTGGGGGTTGAGGGGTAAATACAAATAATGCAATAAATTTCACAGAGCCGAAGTTTCTAGCACCAAAATCTTTGACATTTCAAAACGTCAAGAATAAAAGATTCTACACTACTTGGGGTAATTTAGTTAGAGAGGTCACAAACAAGAGAATCAGGAATGAGACAGGTACTGGACTTCAGTGACAATCCTAAAGCTAAAGTGTGATGAAATAATACCTTCTAAATTCTGTGGGAAATGGTTTTTAACTGAGAATTCTATGCCTAGCCCAAGGAAGTATTGGGTGTCAGGGTGAAGGTACAAGAAGGACATGTCAGACACACAAGGGTCTCAAGGCTTACCTCCCACATATCCTCTTTCCCTCTACTCACCAAAAAACCAAGTGGAGAATGCATTCCATTAAAAGAAGGGAAGGTAAAGAAGTCTTTGTATCTACGAAACAGGTGACACAGCCCTGAAGAGGGGCCAGAGGAGCTCCCAGGATAAAGCAAAAAGGAAGGCCCACCATGACAGATATTCATTCAGATGCTCCAGTTCTGGTTAGAATAAGAACAGAGGGCACTGCCTGAAGGAACAGTAACAAAACCAAACCCTTGGATTTATGTGTCTTCATCTTGAGGATGGTTCACCCAGAGAGTGTGGAGATAAATTAATGACAAGGACCAAAAAAGCAACTAGGTATCTTTTTACAATTAACTCTTGAAAAACAATAAAAAGCTAGATGTAAAAAGAAATATAATGATAAAATACTGCACGGTTTACATTGGTAAAAAGCTACGTGGGGATGATATGCAAAGAAAAAGTATAAGGAGGGGGGTGTAATAGAATTAAATCTTCACCCCTGCAAGT
>CAUYMX010004070.1:0-27304 GCA_963573855.1 Lepilemur septentrionalis
TTGTTAAAGATCAGTTGGATGTAGATGTATGGTTTTATTTCTGTGTTCTCTATCCTATTCCATGGATCTATGTGTCTACTTTTATTTTTATTTATTTTTATTTTTGAAACAGAGTCTCACTCTGTTGTCCAGGCTAGAGAGTTGTGGCGTCAGCCTCTCTCACAGCAACCTCAAACTCTTGAGCTCAAGCGATCCTCCTGCTTCAGTCTCCCAAGTAGTGGCTTGCGTCACTATGCCCGGCTAATTTTTTCTATATATTTTTAGTTGGCCAATTAATTTCTTTGTATTTTGAGTAGAGACGGGGTCTCGCTCTTGCTCAGGCTGGTCTCAAACTCCTGACCTTGAGTGATCCTCCCGCCTCGGCCTCCCAGAGTGCTAGGATTACAAGCGTGAGCCACCATGCCTGGCCTGTGTCTACATTTATACCATTGCTATGCTGTTTTGGTTACCGTGTAGCCTTGTAGTATAATTTGAAGTTGAGTGGTGTAATGCCTCCACATGAATAGCCAGGATTGCACTGGCTATTCATGCTCTTTTTTGATTCTATAGGAAGTTTAGAATTGTTTTTTGTAATTCTGTGAGAAATGATGCTGATATTTTGATCAACAAAATCAATACAATTTTGATAGAAATCGTATTGACTCTGCAAGTGACTTTGTGCAATATAGATATTTTAACGATGTTGGTTCTTCCAATTCATGAGCATGAGATGTTTTTCCATTTCTTTGTGTCATCAACAATTGCTTTCATCAGTGTTTTGTAGTTATCCTTGTAGAGATTTTTCACCTCCTTGGTTAAGTATATCCCCAGGTATCTTATAATTTTTTTTGCAGATGTGGCAAATAGTATTGAGTTCTTGATTTGATTCTCAGCTTTGTTGTTATTGAGATATAGAAATGCTACTGATTTGGGTACATAAATTTTGTAACCTGAGACTTTATTGAACTCCTTTGTCAATTCTAGGATTCTTCTCCATGAAACCTTAGGGTTTTCCAGACATACTAATAACATCACACTATCAGCAAACACGGATAGTTTGACCTTCTCTTTTCTAATTTGAATGACCTTTATTTCTTTCTCTTGCCTGATCACTCTGGAAAGGACTTCCAGTACTATGTTGAACAGAAGTGGTGAAAATGGGCATCCTTGCCTTGTTCCAATTCTTAAGGGCAATGTTTTCAACTTTATTTCATTCACTATGATGTTGGCTGTGGGTCTGTCATATATTGCTTTTATTATTTTGAAGTATGTTTCTTCTATACCTAGTTTTTATGTTAAGGGGGTTAATCATGAGGAAGTACTATTACATATTATTGAATGCTTTTTCTGGATCTATTGAGATGATCATATGGTTTTTGTTTTTAATTTTATTTATGTGGTGAATCACACTGATTGATTTCTATATGTTTAACCATCCTTACATCATTGGGATGAAACCCACTTGGTCATGGTGAATTATTTTTTTTTTGATGTGCTTTTTGATTCAATTTATTTTTTTTTGTTTGTTTCTGAGGATTTTTGGATCTATATTCATGAGGGATGTTGGTCTGTAGTTTTCTTTCTCTGTTATGTCATTTCCTGGCTTTGATATCATTGTGATACTGGCTTCACAGAATGAGTTAAGGAGGACTCCCTCCTTCTTGATGTTATGGGACATTTTCTATAGGATAGGTACAAGTTCTTCTCTGTAGATTTGGGAAAATTCAGCTCTGAATTTATATAGTCCTGGGATTTTTTCTATTGGAAGGGTTTTTATTACTGAATCAATGTTACTACTTAATATTGGTCTGTTCAGGATTTCTATTTCTTCCTGATTCAAGCTTGGGAGGTTCTGTATTTCCATAAATTTATCTATCTCCTCCAGATTTTCTAGTTTGTATGCATAAAGGTGTTTGTAATATTGTCAGATGATCTTTTGTATTTCAGTGGTGTCAGTTGTAATGTCTCCTTTTTCATTTCTGATTGAGCTTATTTGAATCCTCTCTTCTTTTCTTGGTTAATCTAGTTATTGGTCTGTCAATTTTGCTTATCTTTTGAAAGAAACAACTTTTCATTTCATTGACCCTTTGTGTTTGTTTGGTTTCAATTTCACTTAGCTCCGCTCTAAACTTTGCTACTTGTTTCTTCTGCTATATTTGGGTTTGGTTTATTCTTGTCTTTCTAGCTCCTTGAGTTGTGAGATTTGGTTGTTAGTGTGTGATCTTTCTGTCTTTTTGATGTAGTCCTTTAGTGCTATGAATTTCCCTCTTAGCACTGCATTTATTGTATCCCAGAGATTTCTGTAGCTTGTGTCACTATTTTAATTCAATTAAAATCTTTTAAATTTCCATCCTGATTTCATCATTAACCCAAAGATTGTTCATCAGCAGGTTGTTTTACTTCCACATATTTGTATAGTTTGAGAATTCCTCTTGAAATTAATTTCTAATTTTATTTCAGTATGGTCTCAGAATACATAATGTACGATTTCAATTTTTAAAAGTTTGCTGAGACTTGGTTTTTTGTTTTTGTTTTTTTTTTGAGACAAAGTCTCACTCTGTTGCCCTGGCTGGAGTGCTGTGGCATCAGCCTAGCTCACAGCAACCTCAACCTCCTGGGCTCAAGCAATCCTTCTGCCTCAGCCTCCCAAGTAGCTGGGACTACAAGCATGCACCACGGTGCCCGGCTAATTTTTTCTATATATATTTTTAGTTGGCCAATTAATTTCTATTTTTAGTAGAGACAGGGTCTTGCTCTTGCTCAGGCTGGTTTTGAACTCCTGACCATGAGCGATCCACCCGCCTTGGCCTCCCAGAGTGCTAGGATTACAGGTGTGAGCCACCACGCCCAGCCAAGACTTGTTTTGTGGCCTAATATATGGTCTATCTTGAAATATATTCCATGTGCTGACGGGAAGAATGTATATTGTGTACTTCTGGGGTAGAATATTATATAAATATCTGTTGGGTCCATTGTTCTAGAGTCCTATTTAAGTTCAATGTTTCTTTTTGATTTTATGCCTCAATAATCTGTCTAGTTCTGTCAGTGGAATGGTGAAGTCCCTACTATTAACATGTTACTGTTTATTTCATTTATTAGGTCGAATAGTATTTATTTTGCGAATGTGGGAGCTCTGGCATTGGGAGCATACATGTTTAGGATTGTTATATCTTCTTGTTGAATGATTGATCATTGTATCATTATATAATGACAATTTTTCTCTTTTTTCACTTTCGGTGATTTAAAGTCTGTTTTATCTGTTATTAATAGCTACTCCTGCTTACTTTTGGTTTCAATTTGTGTTGTAATAGCTACTCCTGCTTACTTTTGGTTTCAATTTGTGTGGAATATTTTTTTCCACCCCTTTATCTTGAGTCTATGAGAACCTTTGCAAGTCAAATGGGTTTTTTGAGACAGCAGATACTTGGGTTATGGATTTGTCTTTTATCCATTCAATCAATCTATATCTTTTAAGTGGACAATTTAGAATCAATGTTAATATTGCTAAGTGAGGTATTCCTGTCATCACATTGATTGTTATCTGTTTGCTTTGTATTCTTCATGTGTTACTGTTTTATAGGGACTGTGAGTTTTACTTTCAGCTATTTTTAGACTAGTGCCTATATACCATTCTCTTTGGTGTTTAGAGCTCTTTTGAGCGCTCTCTGCAGGGGAGCTATAGTGGTGACAAAACAGTTTGCTGTTCTGGAATAGATTTTATTTCTCCTTCATTTATGAAGCTTAGTTTTGCAGGATACAAAAGTCTTAGATGACAGTTATTCGTTTAGAAATACTAAAGATGGGATCCAGTCCCTTCTGGCTTGTAAAGTTTCTGCTGTTAGTCTGATGAGTTTTCCTTTGTAAGTTACTTGATGTTTTTGTCTTGCGCCTTGTAAGATTTTCTCTTTAGGTTTGATTTTAGCTAGACTCATGAACTATGTGTCTTGGTGATGTCCTATTTGCAATAAATCTTCCAGGAGCTCTTTGAACTTCTTGTATCTGGATGTCTAAATCTCTAGCAAGACCAGGGAAGTTTTCCTTCATCATTACCTCAAATCGATTTTCCATGCTTTTTTCTTTTTCTTTTTCTTCCTTGGAAATATCTATGATTCTTATGTTTCTGCATTTCACATAAAACCATATTTCTCTGAGACTTTCTTAATTTCTCTGGATTCTTTTTTCTTCATTTTTGATTACCTGTATTGATTTAAAAGCCTTGTCCACAAACTCTGAAATTCTTTTTCTTCTTGGTCTACTCTGCTGTTTAAACTTTCCACTGTATTTTGAAATTCTCTCAATGACTCTTTCATTGCCAGGAGGTCTGTTATGCCTTTTTATTTAAACTATCTCTTTAGTGAATTTTTCATTCATGTCTTGAATTATTTTCTTGGCTTTTTGTGTTGGTTTTCAACTTTCTCATCAATCCCATTGAGCTTACTTGTGATCTGTGTTTTGAATTTTATATCTGACATTTCAGCAGTGTCCTCTTGGTTGAAGTCCATTCATTTCTGGGGAACTAGTGTAATCCTTTGGGCATGTCAAAGGAGCCTGTTTTTCCATATTTTCAGTGTTCTTATGCTGGTTTCTTCTCATCTGGAATCTCTTATCTCAGTTCAAAACTAATAGCTTTTAAGTACACCTGTTCTTCTCTGCTGGGAACTCTGTATTGGGAGAGAGGAACACTTCCTGTTGGCTCATGTTGGTAGATACCCACTGAAGTGCTGCTGGCAGTTTGGATCAGTTGGAACTCAGACTCCTGGGAGGGTGTTTAGGTGCCCATGGTGATGGACTAGGTTGGTAATCCCCCGTTCCTGATACCATGGATGGTGTGCTTTAGTCCTGCTTCAGAGGAATGCTGAGGCAGGAGAGAGGCGGTTGCATTGTGAGCTTATAATAATGTCACTCTCCTGCATCTCCCCTTTCTCCTTTGGTTGTCACAGACCATGCAGATGCTGGGGAATATTTGCGTGGAGTGGCAGGCTGGTCCCAGGTCACTGTTGAAAGCTTATTTGGGAGCAGGGTGTGTTCCTCTGCACAGTGGCAGTGGAGGAAGGCAGCTGTGGAGATTTCCCAGTGCCTGGGTCTCCACAGAGGCAGCAAGATCCATGACAGAGTATGGGGTAGAGCCCACTTAGTGGCATCAGGAGGGGGAGAGTGCAACATGTGTCTGGTCCTGGTAGATCTCCTGGCCATGGTAACTGGGCTGGGGAGTGTGGACCCCACTCAGCAGTGTCATCAGGGGCAAGTGAGATGTCTCATAATTTTTTACTGGGTGCTGGGAATTCTCTGTAAAAAGTTTAAGGGATTAATTTTCTTCCGATAAGCAGTTAGAGTACCAATGACTGTATCAATTTTGTAGAGGGTTAATTTAAGACTTTGTTACAACAATTCTAGGAAATGGCCCATATTTCTTTTTTTAATTTTTTTAAAATTCAGGATATTATTGGGGTACGAATATTTTGGTTACATGAAATGGATTTGCCTTGCCCAAGCCAGGGCTACAAGTGTGTCCTTCCCCCACACAATGTGCCCCATTTCCCATTAGCTGTGGATTTAGCCCCACACAATCCCTACACCCCTTCCCTCAACACCCCACCTGTCAGGCACCCAATGAATAATACTACCATATGAGCACATTAGTGTTGATCAGTTAGTACCAATTTGATGACAAATATTAATAGGTACAGGCATTTAAAAGCCCAGAGAAGGAGTCTCTGGGTACATTTTAATGTACTGGGCAAATGGGAGCTGCTGGTAGCTTCTAAGCAGGTAAATGACATCACCAAAATTAAGCTTTAAGTTCCTGCCCTCCAACCTCAAGCTTGAATACTTCTTCCCTGTTAACCAGTCTCCATTTACATGGGCTGGCCTTCTCTTCCTTGGGGGCCTTGCATTAGTGATCTCTGCATGGGCCTCATCCCTCGCCACGTGGTTGGTGCTTTCTTCACATTCAGGCATCTGCTCAAGTGTTTCCTCCTCAGTAAGTATCCCTGATCAACTAAAGTTCTCTCACCCTTGGTCGCATTTCAGTCTGCTAACATTTTGCTTTCCAGCAGCACTCATCATAATTTGAAATAGTTTTACTCATTTCATTAGTGGCTTATGGCTTGTCTCCTCCCCCTATGATATCAGCACCCTGTGAGCAGACAAATGCAGTAGCATTGTGCCTATTAGAATGGCTGACGGACAACAGGTACTCAATAGATATTTTTAACAGCTTTATTGAGATATAATTCAGACACCATACAATTTACCCATTTAAAGTCAATGGTTCTTAGTATATTCACAGAGCCATACAAAAAGCACCACAATCAATTTTAGAACATTTCACCACCCCAAAAGAAATTCCGCACCCATCAGCAGTCACTCCCCATTCCCCACCAACTCTTTCTGCCCAAGGCAACCAATGATTGCCAATTCTGGACATTTCATATAAACAGAATGATATAATATGTGGCCTTTTGTGACTGGTTCCTTTTACTTAGCATAGTATTTTTGAGGTTCATCCATATTGTAGCATGTATCAGAACATCATTCATTTTTATTGTGGAATAATACTCCATTGCATGGATATACATTTTATTTATCCATTCATCAGTTGATAGACTGTTGGTTTTTTTCTACTTCTTGGCTATTATGAACAATGCTGCCATGAACATTTGTCTACAAGTTTTTGTGTGGACAAATGTTTTCAATTCTCTTGGGTATACTCTTAGGAGTGAAATTTCTGGGTCATATGGTAATTTTGTTTACCATTTTGAGGAACTGTCAGTTTTCCAAAGTGGTCACACAACTTTATATTCCCATCAGCAGTGTATGAGGGTTCCAATTAATTTCTCCATATCTTTATCAATGCTTATAATTATCTTTTTGTTTCTTTTTTTTTTTTTTTTTGAGACAGAGTCTCACTCTGTTGCCCAGGCTGGAGTACAGTGATGCGATCATAGCTCACTGCAGTCTTGAACTTCTGGGCTCAAGTGATCCTCCTGCCTCCAGAGTAATTAGGACTACAGGCAAGCACCACCATGCCTGGTTAAGTTTTGGGGGTTTTTTTTCTAAATTTTTTGTAGAGATGGGGTCTTGCTATGTTGCCCAGGCTGATCTTAAACTCTTGGCCTCAAGTTATTTTCCTGCCTTAGCCTCCCACAGTGCTGGGATTATAGGCACGAGCCACGGTGCCCGGCCAAGAGTTCTTTATATATTTTAGATACAAGTCTTCCATCAGATATGATTTGCAAATATTTTTTCCCATTCAGTGTGTTGCCTTTTTACTTCTTGATGGTGTCCTTCAATAACTATTTTGTAAATAAATCAATGAATAGAACTAATCCTTTATGACAAAGAAAACCTTTTACTGGCTCATAAATATGTGACAAAGTAGTGGCAAGGCAGGACCCAGAAGGGTGACTCAATTCATCTGTTTTAGGCTTTGCATTTCCTTCCCTGGCTCCCAAGCATCACTGTCCAACCAGTCCAGAAGCAATGACATCATCCTGCGATGAGTCAAAGAATGCAGCATTTGGCAAATGAGTTCGTGAGGACTAACCAAATAGAAGCATACCCCAGAGTTAAAAAAATATAAAGAAAAAAGGTTTTGCTGGAAGCTAGCCTGTAATAAATCCTAAGTGGCCTACAATTTAGTTTTCTCTTGAGAAACTCTGAAATTGATGAATGGGGTTCCCCACACACATACACAAACATATTAGTTAAGCACAACTAGAATAGGCACAAGATGAGTAAGCAGTATTCTTCTAAATGTATAGTTACGGATATTTGCTCACAAAATTAAAGGCCCTGGGATTATCTCCCCTCCCTGCATGGTATTCAGACTACCCAGCTTTATTTTGGTTGAGAAACGTCCACCAGAGAAAACAAGGTACAAGCCTGGGAACATCGATATGGAGAGATCTGGTATATTTTTACAGCTGTAAGAGCTTCTCAGTATAGAAAAATACCAGACCTTAAGTACTTACTACAAAAATATCAGCCCTTTAAGTACTTATTATATATATATATATATATACATATACATACATATATATATATATATATAAACAGTTTGTCATAATGGGAAAGGCATCAAGGAAAGACTTGCTTTTAATAAATCTTAACTAGGTACAATGCCGGTACAGTATCCAAAATGTAATTTTCCCAGGACAGAATTAACCTCTTCAATAATGTACAGAAGATTAAAATAGAAACTTAAATGCTTATTTTGTGATGCTAACCCTAAATTAACAATCACATTAACATAAAAATGTAAAAAAAATTAACCTAATATTATATAGAACAATCTAAAAATGTTATGTATTCTAGAAAGAGTTATCTATAAATAATTTTAAAGATGAATATTTTAAAATATATCTATATTTCTATCAGGCAGTCAGGTTTAGGCTAAGAATACATAAAGGACATGTTCAGAACACAGGTTTGTTGTGCTATATATGTATATAAAGGGCGATATACATGACATTTAAATAAATTCTAGTTGTATCTATTATAATACAGAGCTAGAAAGGAGACTATGACAACCTAAGCTGGCAGTCAACCTAACATGTCACATAGCATATACCATTTTAAATATTATGTCTGGTTTTATATTCTCTGTTTCCACCATTCCCTCTATATTCAGTGTTCAACCAAATCTTCAGTTTTTAAATCAAATATAGGAAGGCACATTTGGGAGTTGAAAGCAGTCACCCATGTGTCTGTCTTTAGCCCTTAAGTTGGTACACAACCTGCAGCATATATAATAACACACCAATGTGCAAAGCAGAGATAATACCTACATTTATCCAAGGAGAATTGAAATGTGGGTAAACTTCACGTTTATCTGCCCAATGGATATACCAGCACAAATTACTTGGCATCTTCACCTTGTCTACTATGATAACACTTCCAACATCCCAGATTCAATTTCTTGACTCTTTTTAACCCACTAGCCCTTACCTGTTCTCTGTCTGGTTGGCCCACCTACATCTTCACACCTGGGACCTTATCATCAAGCAGAACAACTCCAGTAGCTTACAAAACAAACAAAAAAACACCCGATGGCCCCCCCTGTACTCAAGAACTGTTCACCCCCCTAGTTCCTCAGTCTCTCTTTTTGCCTTCTCTCCTACCCTGGTAAATTCTAACTCCCTGTTTTGCCCTGTTTTGTCTAATCTCAGGCTCCTGAGCATTAGAGAGAAAGGCACAAAACAATACAGACTGGTTCATTGTTTCACTCATTCATTTAAACACTACTTACTGAGCAATGACTAAGTACAAGCAGCAAACAACCTCATTGCTATTTGACAATTCTTTTTATAGTCATCAATCATTGATTATTATCAGCAGTTTCTAAAAATGCTCCCCAATACTGGAGCATCTGGACATCAATTTTACCCAGTTCCCCCCACCTCTCCGCAGGTGGACTTCATCTCTTAAGTGACTAATGAGATCAAGGCCACTCTACAGACATGCTCACTTCCTTTCCTCCCCAGCGTGAACTCTGCCTCTCCACTCATCTTTCATTGTTCTTTAGTCTCAGAGGCACCAATGTTCCTCTTCCTTTCCAAACCTATTCTTTATTCCTCTCTCCTAAGCCCTTCATATCTCCTGTCTCACGTGCCCACTGTGCTTCTCCGGTGCCACACACCGTGCAAGGGATACAATCACAAATGAAGCACCACCCTGTCCTCTAGGTGCTCACCAGCTAGTAGAAAGACAGGTGTGTAATTCACACACACACACAAACACACACACAGATATTCATATAATTAGGGTGACTATATCATTTCTCTTCCAAACTCAGACATGTTTGAGAGTGAAAGGGGATATGAAAAATAATTAATGGGGTCGGTCAACTGATTTACTGCAAGTTTAAAAATTTTTTAAACAAGAAATAACTGACATTTACTGAGTATGTAGGATGTGTCAGGCAGTATTCTAACTACTTTTAACATAATCTTCACAACAATCTTATGAGGGAATTACTCTTATTGTATCCTTTTCACACATGAAGAAACAGATACGAAGAGTTTGAGATGTTTGCCTAGGGTCCCCCAGGTGGGAAGTGGCAGCATTAGGATTAAACTCTTTCGATTCTAGACGTATGATCCTAACTACTCCAGTGCATAGACAAGAGAGCGATGAAGGCAGGGAATGCAGGCGGGTAGGGAGGTAGAAGCAGACATGCAATGAAACACTTCTGTATTTACTTTGTCTACTGCCCGACAACCCAACTTCCACTCCACTATTCAACCAAGCATTGGTGCTAAGAGCACTGGAGACATCCTTATTACCTAATCCACACCCTGCTGGATTTAGATGTGTTTCAGAAGAATTCAGAATTCTTCAGGTGAGGAAAGTACAACAGGGCACGTACTAGATCTTTGATATAGCTTCTTGTCCTGCATGATAATGTTAAAAAACTCCCTAGCCTAGGCATTTAGGGCCTATGTAATCTGATTCGTAGTGGGGTTTTTCCTTGTCCCATATCTGTTTTCCCTTCTTCTAGTAACAGCATCCCATTTTCCTGGGGGGAACTGTCCCTCCCCAGCTGGTAGACTGCCATCAAAGGTCAACATCTCCCTTACTTCAAGAGTGGACTTGTGACCCAAGCTGACCTGCTCAAATACCGCTACCTGCCCTGGACAAAGTGATTGGCCCAAATGCGGGGATATGACCCCACTCAATGATCAGGGCCAACTGGAGTCTTTTTCAGGGGTTAATGTCAATTTTGGGTAAAAGAGGTACCAAGAATCATATGAACTTTGCTGCCTTGTTGAAAGCACCTGGGAATGAAGCTAATATAGGGAAATGGAGAAAAAGCCGACATTAGCACTGCCTCTGGCTTTGCAGCTAGACAGCCCACAATCACTTAGTGTGTTTCAGAATTTAGAATTCTTCAGGTGAGGAAAGTACAATGGGGCACATACTGGAGTATATTATATACACCTCTACCTGGATCAAGAACATCCCCATTAATCAAACTCATTAATATTTCTGTAACAAAAGAAATGAATGCCCTAATTAATGTCAGTTTAGGTCAGGACAGGTTTTGCTGGCCAGGCACCATGGCTCATGCCTATAATCCTAGCACTCTGGAAGGCAAAGATGGGAGGATCGCTTGAGGTCAGGAGTTCAAGGCCAGCTTGAGCAAGAGCAAGACTCCATCTCTACTAAAAACTGAAGAAAAAAATTAGCCAGTCAACTAAAAATAGAAACAAAAAATTAGCCGGGTGTGATGGCTCGCGTCTGTAGTCCCCGCTACTCGGGAGGCTGAGGCTGGAGGATCACCTGAGCCCAGGAGTTTGAGGTTGCTGTGAGTGAGGCTGAAGCCACAGCACTCACACTAGCCCAGGCAACAAAGCAAGACTCGTCTCAAAAAAAGAAAAAAGGATAGGTTTTGCCATAAAGAAGGTGCAGATCAGGTATGACCAGGTTACAAAAAAGAGTCAGCTTCTGTTTTTCAGAACTGCACATAAAGGCATGTGGATCTGTTTAAACCAAGAAATTCCCCGTTTCTTATCTGCGTCTTTGTTAGTTTTGTTTAAGCAATCTGAGGTTGGCTTTTCGACACTTGCATCTGAAAGAGTCCCATCCATATTTCTCCTAGGCCACCCTGTGTGTCAATTTTATTTCCCACTACTCTTATATACATATTTTGATTCTTTGAATAAAAAAAAATCTTGCAAGCTCCCTTTCAGCTCCCCCTTATATCCTCAGGGGCAATCACAAGAATCTGGAAAGTCACAAATCACTCCACTACACAAACCCCCGCTAACCACAGTATTCTCCTATTTTCCTTTGAGCAGCCTTTGCGTCTCCTTGGTGTCCTTATAGATCATGTAATGCTCCCTATGCCTTATTTTAGTTATATATGCAAACTGATTTTCACAGCAATCTTGCGAGGTGGATGAAGCAGGTTATTATAGTCCCTTATTTGAAAAATGAGGAAGTGAGGGTCCAGTTGGTTAATGAAGGCAAAAATCCTGGAGTCTCATGCAAACCTGACTTAGGAGTCATGTTTTCTTTCCAGTCTCACTTTACTCCCAGGATTAACTCAAATTGAAGAGTTTTTTGGCATTGATTGTTCTTCCTTGGTACCCTTAGACATAGAGATATATAATCTGTTGAAACTAGTGAGAACATTGCATAAGTAATTTTACTCTAAACTATATGCAAATTTTATTTTGAAAAAAATAAAAATTAACTGATATATATATAACTGAGATATCTATCTATATAGAGATATATAGATATTCTAGCATACATGAATGTCTAAAAGGATTTATTTTTACCAGCCACGAAGCCAAAGTCAGCTTCCTTGTCATCGAATCCAACCTGAATTAACTGAATAATAAAAGTTCCAAGGCAGAGCAATGCCTAGAGATACTTCAGCCTTGGGGAAAACCCAGACACTGCCTCGTATAACTTGAACTGACCACAACACAAATACCCCTCCCTGCCTAAGGGATATTTCTGGGTCAGGACTCTCTCTCTCAGCCAAAGAGTCAGACATTGCTGAAAATTTTCCCAGCATACTACCCTGTTTCTCTGGCTGACCTTTAAGGTTAGGACCTCTGGCTATAAGCCCATTAAAGACAGTGATAAGGCAAATTCAGCCGCCTTTGGGCTCACAAAAATGCAGTTTTTCATTTCAAAAAGTCCCCCCAAATTCCCAAGTGATCACATACAAGCCACTCCTTGCTATGAGTTAATGCAACAGACCCACCATCATCGGGCCGTGCACTCTGAATTGCTGTTTCCACGGAAGGTTCTCCTACCGTCTATTTACCTCGTTGTAAGAAATATGCATGTGAAGAGTGGCAAGCAGAGGTCAGGGCTGAGGTTTTTGGGTGAGAAGAGCTGCCCTGTGCAAAGCCAGATACATCACACAGGGATCAATGTGGGACTACAACATCAATTTACTCTTTTGTTTACAAAATGCCTAAGAATTGACTGGAAGGGCACAGTCCACTCCCTTAAAACCCATCAGACTAGCTGTATTCCCTATTTCCAGTGCCATCCACAAGCACCCAGAACTCACTCTCTATTGCAAATCAACATTTCAAGCACCCATATTTCTCACAGGTCAAAATAAACCAGCAGGGTAGGAAGCCTACACAATATCTCTGAACAGGGTGCCTCCTTCTAAAGTATCTCTTCCTACCTACTCAAAAAATGCTTCTTCCAACTTTACTCATTACATACAAACTACATTCAGAATCAAGTAAGATATAAATTCAAGTATGATGTAACATAATTCTTTAGATATTTTTCTTCCCTTTCTCCCATCTCCTATAATATATCCTATAATATTTAATGGGATATAACAAGAATCAATGAGGGAAGAGAGCACAGCTATGGGAAATCAGCCATAATTGTCTAGAATCCAACATAAAACTATTTTTAAACTATTTTAAATTGTGAGTTGAAATGGAAAATCATTTTCCCTGTCTACAAGCTATGATTTAGCTCTTCTAACTCAGCCATCAAAAATTTATTTTCGTCACCTTCACATTTTGCATCTTCCATTTTAAAAATGTCTTCCTTTCTCCATATCGAAAAGTTTGCATCTCATTCATTTCAACCTTTCTCCTCAGATTCAGATTCAACAAACCTTTCGCTGCAAGCCTAACTATGTGCTGAGCAATGCATAGTTAACTCACTCTATTATCTAGAGATTTATCATTTTACAGATGAAGGAACAGGGACTCCATTAAGTTCAGTGACTTTCCTGCTTTCACAGCCTCAAAAGTGGCCTCTCCAGAGTCTCCAAGTCCACATGCCGTCAGTGGGGGTTCCAGGTAAAATATTTGCCCAGTATGGCCTGCATCTGGTTTTAGCCTTCTGGGTTCTTGCTCAAGATAGGTTAAATAGTTTGGGGAGAGGGTTTTGCTACTGGTATTCTCAAGCCTGAAATCGAGAATTACAAGCAACTCACAGAAGGATAAATACAGCTATTGCACATTGCAAGCAATTTGTTCACAGGGGGCCCTTCTCCCTGGATTCAAATAACCAGACATTAATTCCTCTTCATAGATTTACTCCAAACGAAGGCCCACAATTAACAATACGTCAGGTCTTATTCCTTTACATGATTTCAATTCTCTAACCAGTAGATTGTTAGCTCAAAGGGTCAGAGCACACCATTAGTAAGAGAGGACAAAGGCCTCTTCCATCCCCGGTGCAGGCCAACAGACATGCACACCTCCTACCCTTGGCCAACCCAGCAGGTGCTGGTCAGCCTAGGTACTTAGAGGGCTTGTAGTTAGAGCTTGCCAGAGAAGAAAGGCAGGGCATTCTATAGCTGACTCTAATACCAAGCAAAATATGATACATGCTGACATGACAACTACTAACAATGATTGTGGTTAAATATCAGTTCAGAATTTCAAGGCATAACCATTCACAAAATATAAATACTTCGTGAAAACCTACCAAAACATAGTGCTATTTCTATAACCGAAGCCAAGGAAACTCCCATTTTTGTTCCCTTCCAGAAGTCAAGCACATCCTTTTTGCTTGTTTGTTTGCTTCCTTTTTGTGTTACTCTGCACATCCTATCTTTTATGAACTGAAGAGGCATGCCTATTATTTTCCATAGAAATCTCCAGGCCAGAAATTTTATCTCTAGTGGCTTTTAAAGGCTAAGATGCTACACAAAACATTACATTGATATTCTGAGTAGATGGTCAAAACTATACCTTTATAGTGGTAAAAATTCACTACCTTACTCACCTAGAATATCATACTGACTATATCAAAAACACTACTAGTATAGTAAATGACTTTAGAAATAATGACAGATTTCAGTTCCAACCTGCTACACAGACGGTGAGACAGACCCCAAGCCCAAATGGGTACAAATCGGAGAACATTCCAGAGACATTTGCTAATTAGTCACTGCCCTCAACTGATCCACAGCTGGTTTATTGAAGGAAAGAAATAACAAAAGGATGTCTCAAGTGTCAAAAGGTCAGAGCAGTAAATAATGAATAAGAAATACATTTGGCCCTTACAGTGCAATGATATTGCACGTGTGAACTCAATTTACTACCCCAAAGACTTAGCATAGGCTTAAGTCCCTTTGATCTACAGAGGAAATGCTTTACACTGTAGAATAGCTGATCTTTTCACACCGGTTCAAGGGGTCCTCTGTAACCTCGATAAGCACTAAATTTTCTCACTGGTGTTGTAAAAACCATAATAAATAGTACTTGGAGTTACTTGTATGTAAACTTTCTTAGCATTACTTTTTAAATGAAAAGCCATGAATCTTCATTATCAGGCCCTTTGTAAAAAGTCAGGCAGAGGTTGCAGGCCATTGTAATGTTTGCTTGTTCAAAATTGGGTTGGGTGACAATTTCTCCCCTCTCACTATGCCAGATTCTGCAATATCTTAGCTCTACTTAATTAGTTCAGAAAGATACAGGTGTCTCTGCCCTTGCAAGTCATGAAGTTTCTTATAAATTCAGATTTGTTTGAACTAAATATCTGTGAATTAAGAATAGATGTTTGCTTCCTGTCTACTGAGCCATTAAATCAGAATTCAGGGAAATGGGGATTTTACTTTCTTCCTCCTGCCCCCTCATAGAATGGAGGGGTTCCCTAAAAGGCTGGATCCGTGGGGGACTGGGCCTGAATTTGATAAAGTCCTAGGTCTGAATCATGGCTTTGCCATTGTCTAGGTGGGTGACCCTGTGGGTGTCAACTTCTCAAGAGTCTTAGTTTCCTCATCTGCTGTATGTGAAGTAATAGTCACCAAACGAGATCGTTTTGAGAGTAAGAAAGAAGGCTATGTGTAAGAACAGAACTTATTCTTCCAAATATGCCTGGCATATGGGAGATGCTCAGTGTTAGCCGAACCTGAGAGATAAGTCTTCTGGAAAGATTAACGTTACTACTTTCAGTGCTAATCTTCCCACTTACATTCCTGGGGTAAATACAGCGCCCGATTTTAAGTTCATATAAAAAGACCTGAACGGACTCTGTTTTCTTCCAGAGAAAAAGAAGCCAGTAGAATCCTAACAAGCTATTAGAATGGAACTCTTCTGCAGATGACAGGCACTCAGGCAACAAAATCTGGCTGACTTCCCTTACTTCCTTGGGGGGAGGGAAGATACAACCCGTGCCCCTTGCCCTAGTCACAGTCCTCCACAGGGCTGGCTTCTCTGGAATATATCCTCCCTCTCGGCGGGCAAAGAGCAGGACCTCGCCCTCCCGCTCCTCTGAACCCTCTCGCGCTCCCCAGCTCTGCCTCCTCTCCCGATATCACGTCCCCCAGGCAGCGAGGGTGGGGTGGGGGGGTGTTGTCCCCGCGTTCCTGGGTGTGGAACTCAATGGCCTCAGAAACCAGCTGTGTGTTCTTGCTCCACCGGCAACAGCCGGCACCTTCTCTCCCTTCCCCCTGGCGCAGCACGCAGGGTGCGTGCACCCCGAGCAGTCCTAAAAGCGCGCCCGCTGGAAGGGCGCCACCCATCACCCTAGCCTCCCATCCCAGCGGAGTCTCCCCTGAGCACGGCCGAAGCCCCCTGCTCGGGTCAGCCCCAGAGAAGCTTACAGTGGGGGAGCATTTTTGGGGACCCCCTTACACAGCCCTCTCCACCCCCATTTCTCTTAGGGGCGTGGGGAGAACAGAAGGAGGAAGTCAGGACCATGTAGCCCGGAGTACCTGCAAATCTGCCGCGCTTCCAGTCACCCCCATAACATCACCTCAATTTATTGGCATTTCCGTCCCACAGGGGCAGCTCTGCCGAAAACCCGCGAGCAGCACCCCACGAAAACCCCGCGCCCCCGCTGCCCGCCCAACTCTAGCCCACAGCTCGGGCTCCCAGTCTTGCCGAAGCAGGATCCAGTCAGCGGGTTTCAGAAGTTTCCCACCTCCCGCCCTCCAACCATTTCCCGGGGGCCCCCACGAGGATCCGGCTCACGGCGAGGACGCGGGGAGGTGTCCCCCACATCTACGCTCACACCGCGTCCCGCCCCCCTCCTTTCTCCTCCTCTCCAGCTCCAGACCCCGCGCCTCCAGCGTCTCCAGCGCCAGCGGTTCTCTCGCCCAAGAGGAAACTTCTTTCTGGGCTAAATTCAGGTCCGAGCAGGAAAGGGTTTCCCTTCCCCGCCGGCACCAGGGGCGCGCTCACCTCCTAACCCCTCAAAGACCTCATTTCCCCCTTTCCCCACGCCCACCCTCTGAGCCGTTTCCTCAGGCTACTGGTGCTATTTAGAATTTCCAGGTCAAAAGGTCCAGCCCTGTCTGAAATCACCGCGGGGGCACTCTGGATTTTTCCAGAGACCCTACCAGTCCCGCGTGGCTTGCAAAAGACAAGTAAACAAAACACGAATCCCGGCAACTTCGGGCCGAGTGTGTCTGTGTGTGAGAGAGCGCGCGCGAGAGACAGAGCATCGCCCAAGAGTTAGGGCAACAGCTGCTCAAGCACATCTGGAAGAGGGGGAGGGGGTCGAGGCGGAGGGGACAAGAAGCCCCCAGCAGCTTCAGGACTGAGGGCCCAGCCAGCCTGTCGTTCGTTACCTGTCCTATGTTGATGAATCCGTACTTGCTGGCTATGCGGTCGGCCTCCGGGAAGCCGCCGGTGATTTTGACTGCCCAGTGGTTGGTGTAGACGCGCGTCCGGCACACGGGGAGCAGGCAGCCCCCGAGCAGCGCCAGCACACACAGCAGGTCCAGCCGTCCCGGGCAGCAGCAGCGGCTCCCCCAGCTCATGGTCCCGGCGCCTGGCTGCTCCCCCGCTCGCTGGCTGGCTCCGCGCACTAAGCGGCGCGCACAACTAACTTCTCCGGCCTGGGCCGCCCCGGCGCGCAGCCCCTGGCCGTCGCGGCTCGCAGCCCCGGGCGATCGGCAGAAGGCGGCGAGCCCCGGCAGGGAGCAGAGCAGCGAGCCCCGCACCGGCTCCTAGACCATTCCTGGAGCTGCGGGGACCTGTACTCCCTGCTCTACGGCCCGCGGGGCGGTCGGCGGTGCTCCCTGGCTCGGGCGCGGGAGGCGGCTGAGTGAGTGGGGCGGGCGCCCTCCGCAGTTGGGTCTCGTCCGGCTCGGCTCCCGGACTCTCCGACCGGCTCTCGCTCCTCCCGGGGCCCCCCGAGCGAGACGGAGATGGCCGGCGGGGGCAGTGCAGGCAGCGGCCGGGCGCCCCCTCTGCTGGCCCGGGCTCTGAGCGCTCGCTTGCTCGCTCCCTGCGCTCCCTCTGGCTCCGAGCAGCGCGCGGGGATTCTGAGTGGCAATGGCAGCAGCGCCTGCTCTGCATAAATGACTCCCCCACCCCTTAACACCCCTCCTTTCCCACATCCCCCTCCTCCTCTCCCTCCTCCTCTCCCTCCTCCGCCCTCCCGAAAGCTGCCGCAGCCAGTCGCCAACCAGGTCCTAGCGCCTCCGGGTTCTCCCAGCTGTAACCTCCAGGGTCCCGGGCAGCAAAGGCCAGTCTTTCCAAAAGGTTGAGAGGAGAGCTCCGAGGTCTTGGTGTTACCCCGTTTTCTCCCCTGCCTGCTGGATGTGTATGAATTTACCACCACTTCCCGAAAGATTATAGAGATGTATACGCTGGTGCGAGTTAAGCGCCCTGAAGATTCATTCATCCTCGCTCTAAACGTCCTTAAACAACTAAGCGTTTGAGGAGGTCACTTGCGTGTCAAATGCCGAGCAAATAACCCGAGATTTTCACTTCGTTAATTCTTCATGCTTTTCAGCAACTGTTTACTTTACACATTCTGCTCCCGGGAGAAGCTACCACACAGGACGGTAAATCAAGCTACCACACAGGACGGTAAATCGCATCGACTCTTAAAAAAGCCAACCACCGTGGCTCCAAAGCCGAGTCTGTTGCCTGCTGACTTTCGAAATCAGCGCATCCAATACTAGGCAACGCCACGGGAGAGTAAAATTCCAGCCGTGGAATTGAGGAAAGATGTTACTATGAATATTTGGTATGCAAGTGGATGGAGACGTTGGGCCAAGCGAGTAACTTTCATTCATTTTTTGGAGTGCGTCTGATGAGGGCTTCTTTTTCTCCACCAAGGGAAAAGTTTTCCAACTTTTCCGAGCACAGCCCGGTAGCAGTGAAAGACTTTAACATAAAAAGGACCACAGAGGAAGTTCAGATGAAATATGTGGCCGGTCACTTTCTTTACTGTATCTTACACTGTGACTGCGAAAGGCAGGAGGGAGCTAGGATTAACCCTCTTCTGGCTTCTCCTTTACAATCTGCCTTCCTTTTGGGGGGGAGGACAGAACGGGGTGACTTAAGGTGAAAAGAAAAATTACCCCTTATGAAATAATTCAACTAGCCTTAAAACTATTCACTGTATCCTTAACTGCCCCCCCCTTTTGTCTCCACCTTCCAACTCTTATCTTTTTAACTAAGTGTTGGTTAAGTGTGTTTGAGATTAATTAGCTCATCACACCTATAGCTCTGGGTAATGATTCTTTTATCAGAAACATACCTGCAAACTTAAAATTCTGCTGGCACCTTGTAAAACACCATTTTATGATATTTTATGCATTATGTAAGGTATGCTATGTTATTTAATCTTGAAAACAACCCCACAAAAATAACATTATCCCCATATTACTGATGAAGAAGTAGAAGACCAGAAGAACTAAATCATATGCGGAAGGGCATGCATTTTGTTCATGTGTTTATTGGACTGGCTCAATGCATCTGTTATGAGCACCCAGCATGTGCCAGGCATTGTGCTGGACACTGGAGAAAAGGGAGAGGGATAGGCAGGGAAGGCACAAAAGATTAGCGAAATTCAGACTCTCTGAATACTCTAGAGTAAATGTGGTTTATTATTATTATTTATAAGTGGAAAAGCATAAGCACTATGGTCAGGCTTTAGAGTTTTGGTATAGTCTCACTATTGGCCAGGACCTTTGGACACACGTCTTCCTCCTTCCCCAACCATGGAGTCTAGAAAGTTCACAATCTGTTACATCACTGTTAACTGCCTCTCTGACCATCTGCATTTTTGCATAGGGACATTGGATCATCCCTCTAGAAGCTGATGTGTTTCAGATAGGATGAGAAGAGCAGTCTCCCTTTCTTTCAGAATTGTGGGCATTTGCTGTCAGGGGAGAGAGAGACCCTGTCACACCACGATCCACAGGAGGGTGGCCACTGCACAAGGTACTTCATGAGTCAAGTTTAAAGCATGCCTATGAGTTTCTCTCTGAGACTCTGGGACTGCTATTGTTTAGGACTACAAAAGCAGCACAAAATGCTTCTCTTTCAAAGCCATGTTGCCTCTGGGCTTCAGATTATGAATGAAATGAGAAGGAATCACTCCATCTGGTCTTCTGAGGCCTGCAGGTTGTTTTCTTGGGGGTGGCAAAATTAGTCATTAATATTTTTTCTCCATGGTGTCTTTCTCTTTTTCTTTCCACTAACATTCTTGCCTTCTGCAAGCATGCCCTGGTTGACACACACAAACATAACATTCACTGCATTGAACATGAGAGAGAATTGGAAAATGAGGTAGGAAGTGGGTAAACCACTTTTCTACTTTGTAAACCAATCCCTGGGCCAGCATTGAGCTTACTCAAAGGGCATATTCTTTCATTTGGATGAATATGTATTTAAAAGGGAAAACCCTAGCTCTGTTTTTTTTAAAAAGATTTGAAACCCTCATTCATCTGTTAAATCAAACATATGAATGTGGATTCAATAACTTTTGCAGTTATCTTCCAGTTCCATCACAAGTACATTCTCAAAAAATATGATTCCTAAACATAAAGTATATCAAAGTCTCTCTCTTCCATTGATAAGTAGGCACACTCTGCTTCCTGCTTTGGGATTTACCTTGATAAACTCATTAGCTATTAGATTTCTTGGACAGAACCCTGTTTGCCAACAATGAAGCTTCCAGATAAAGACCAGTAGCTACAGCAAAGAACTTGTCCTTAGGCTCTATTGGTTATGACAGTCTTATTACAAATGCCTCAGTAGCCAAAGAAAGGAAAAACTGATAGAATAGTAGTGGTTAGTGCAAAATCATCACTGACTTTGGAAAAGAAGCTGAAATCCAAGTCTTGCACGAATGTTTTCTTTTTGTATGCAAAGAAGAACTCTTCAAAATTTGACTGTCAACTCTTCCTCTGTAATGTGGCATAAGGCAGGAAACCTGGCAGTTTTAAGTCTTAGTCTGCCTTATACTTAGCAACATATTACTTGACAATGAGGCCGCACTAGTGTTTGGCCTCTCTGCCAAGGTCACTTACAGCTTTAAAAGAAAATTTCACTGAAATTCAATGAACAGAAATCTAAGCAGTTTAGTAGAAGGAGAAGTGAGCAAGAACTCCATAAAGACCCATCTTGAAACTCTACAAACTGAAGAAGATTACTCTTGGAAGAGTTTGCCTGATGAGACATTTCATTTCTTCCTCTGCTACCTCCATTGCTAGAAATTAACCTTTAAGATCTCTTCTAACCTGAGATTCTGTTAAGCAGTGGTAAATTGGTAATGAGCAGTTTGGAACTGACCAATGGGAAAAAGCACCACTGAACACTTCACTGCCCATTAGAAGAGCTACCAAGTCTATTGGACTCTAAACAGTTTTCCAGTATATCAAATTCAGAATTGGCAGTGAATGTTCATCAAATTTAAAAATGATAATAATAACAAATTACCAATTGACCCTGGAAAACCATGGATTTAAACTGTACAGGTCTACTTATACACGGATTTTCTTCAATAAATATATTGAAGTCTTTTTTTTTTTTTAAGTCATGCTGTCATATATATTGGAAGTTTTTTGGAGATTTTTGACAATTTAAAATAACTCTCAGACAACCCTTGTAGCTTAAAAATATCAAAAAAATTAAGAGAAAGGTATGTCATGAATGCATAAAATATATGAAGATATTGGTATACTTTATTATTTACTTCCATAAAATATACACAAATATATTATAAAAAGTTAAAATTTATCAAATTCAATGCATGGAAATGCTTATAGATGGTGCATGGCACCATTCACAGTCCAGAGAAATGTAAATAAAGATGTACCATTAAATCATAACTGCATAAAATTAATTTGTAATACACATTGTACAATGTGTAATACACATTGCAGTGAGCTCAACTGTTGCAAGTATCTGCTTTAAATGACACATAGTACTAATCATCTTAAATAGTTAGTCTCTCCAGTAAATTGTGTATTATAGTAAAAAGTGATCTCTCATGGTTCTTCCATATTTTTCATCGTGTTTAGTGCAATGCTGTAAACCTTGAATAACACCATGGGATCCATATGTAGTGCCATTAATGATGCTGGAAGTGCTCTAAAGAGTTAGAGAAAAGTCATGACATTACAAGAAAAAGTTGAATTGCTTGATACATATGGTAGATGGAGGTCTGCAGCTGCAGTTACCCACCATTTCAAGATAAGTGAATTCGTCATAAGGACCATTGTAAAAAAAGAAAAAAGAATTTGTGAAGCCATCACTGCAGCTACACCAGCAGTCACGAAAAACTTGCACTTTTTGTGAAATATCTTTTTATTTTGTATTGAAAATGCAGCTTTTATGTGGGTGCAGGATTGCTATAAGAAAGGCATACCTATAGAGTCTAATATGATCACAGAAAAAGTGAAGTCATTAGATGACAACTTAAAGCAAAAGGAAGCTGAAGAATCCAAAGCTTGAGAATTTAATGCCAGCAAAGGATGGTTTGATAATTTTACAAAGAGTTTTGGCTTAAAAAATGTCAAGATAACAGGAGAAGCAGCTTATGCTGTACAGTATATAATACATATAACATAGAAAATATGTGTTAATCAACTGTTTATGTTATCAGTAAGGCTTCCAGTCAACAGTAGGTTATTAGTAGTTAAGTTTTATTTTTTTATTTTATTTTACTTTTTTTATTTTTAAATAATTTTAATACTTTTAAACTTTTTAAAAAAATTTTTCTTTTTGGCACCATGAAATAAGAAGTAGTTAAGTTTTAGAGGACTCAAAAGTTATATTCAGATTTTTGGCTGCACAGGGATTGGGTGGTCAGTGCCCCTAACTCCCATGTTGTTCAAGGGTCAACTGTATAATAGTAAGTACCATTTATTAAGCACTAGTTACATGCCAGGCAGCGGGCCAAACATATTTCAGGTCTTAATCTCATTCATAGAACAACAGAGCTGAAAGAGTCTGAAGATATCACATAATTTAACTTCTTTATTTAATAGATAAAAATACTAACACCAATAGAAAATCAATTTGCAGGACAGTAATTCTATCAGGGAAAAATAAGTTAACAAATAGATGAATAATGTAAATAAAACAAAGGAAAGGCTGCACGGAGCAAAGATGATAGTGTGCTATGAACCAATCTAATTAATTAATTAATTAACCTAATTAATCTAATTTGCATATGTGGGTTAATAAAATAAATTCAGTCAGGAAAATGGAAACTTGCCTTAGCATTTCAAGGTCCTTAGGTGTTTAACCTCCACCACTTAAAAATATGATCCCTGACATGTAGGAGCCAAGACAGAGTTAATTCAGTATTTGATATTACATTTATAGTATTGCATAATATTTATATAATGGAACACTAACAAGTGACTGACGTTCTACAAATTGCAAGAAGCTTTAGCTCCTTCTTTGACCTGTTTGAAGTTAACATAGATTGGCATAGTTGACTTTCTTCTGTGGACATTTAAATCCTAAAATGACAGACTGGTTCCTAGAAAGTTTTCCAGTTAGGACTGAAGTGTGAAGGTTGTAGGTAATTTCCTTTAGGTATATATGAAGGAAGGTGATGACAACTGTCCGTCAACTTATAGCTTCTACCGCTGGTCCCGGAGCAGTGTCCTCTTCAGGATAGATACGAATGCATGTGATGCCACCCACCCCACCTTGGACTCTAATTGAGGAAGAAAGCAGGTAGGGAAAGGGTGGGAGAAATCAAAGGAATAGGCTTGCGTCTTGGAATTTCATCCACCAAAATGAATGAGTCCTATTGCCAGTGGCAGCAGCCTTCCTCCAAGAGTCAAGACTTGCTCTTTTTTTAGTGCCCCTGAACCCTTTTCTCCAAAGTATTTTATTGGCTCTTGTATTCTTAAGAGCCCCTCAAAGAATCAGGGGCTTAATAACTACTGACTCAGCAACTTGATCTTGTCTAGGAAGACATTTAAAGGGCTCTAGTAACTAAAACATAGTAATTAAAACATTGAGTCCAAGGTGTAGCTCTGGTTCATTGATTCCAAATGAGACATTCTAAATCAAAGTATATTCAGTATGACTTTTACTTGTTAATCTGAAGCAAGATAAATTATGACAAAATTCTTTCACAAATACCCTGTGTGAGTATATCCTTTACATTTATTTTGTTCCATCATTTCCAAGATGTAGCTCTTACATAGCCATTGCAGCTGCTGTTTAATCATCTCTCTACCAATCTTCCCTACCCCCGCTTCAGATTTTAGTGATATAGATGCTCTTCAATTTATGATGGGGTTATATCTCCATAAACTCACTGTAAATTGAAAATACCATAAATCAAAAATGCATTTAATACACCTAACCTGCCAAATACCATAGCTTAGCCTAGCCTACCTTAAACATGTTCAGAACACTTAGATTAGCCCATAGTTGAGCAAAGTCATCTAACACAAATACTATTTTATAATAAATTGTAGACTATCTGGTGTAATTTATTGAATATCATATATTACATGAAAATTATGACGATTTCACACCACTGTAAAGCCAAACAATAGTTAAGTCAAACCATTGTAAGTCAGGGATGGTCTGTATCTAAGAAAAGCAGACCTTTTAGTTGCCCTTGACCCTCAGATTCTTGATAAAGGTGCTTATCAGTCAGATACTTCAGAGTCAAACCTGGTGGCAATAGTTTGCTTGGAAGTGAAGGCATTCACTTTAAACTTAAGCCAATGAGCAGCAACAGTCCTTTCCTATTATTCATCTAGAGTAGCAGCAAAGTTCTGTTTTCAAAAAGGTTACCCTACACTTAGAAATAACTCATTGATAAAATTTCATTTTTCTAAAGACTAATGGAATACCCTTTAGCAGAAAGCTTCTCAGGGCTTTCAAATTTTAAAAAGTGTAACATTTCCCTGGCTCTGTGTTTACAAGGTCCCTGCGATGACTCAAAAACAGATACTGCGTAACGAAACAACAGACCCTCATTCGAACTCTGGCCAATGCTACCCTTTTAAGCCCTATGACTTAGTTAGCTTCCCCAGACATTCAACAACTAAGAGTCTACTAAATCACTGGAGACCCTAAGGCAGGCTTCTCTTCAATTTTCTCCAAATATGAACTGTGAAAACCTGTTTTGCAGACATGCTAAATATGACTATAATGTAAATTGATTGTATTAATGCTAAATATTGCCTTCTGTGTGTGAAGATGAGACCAGGTTCTATGAATATACTATATATCATAGTTAGGGTTTAGGTGAGGAAAATATCTTTGTCTAGGACTGGTGTTTATTTGTTTAAAAATAGAGAATTGTTTTGAGCTGTGGTAGCATATTGAATTGTGAAAGGTGAGCATAGATTGAATCCTATGGGGAAAGAGCAGGCAGTATCATTTATCATTTCTTATTCTAGTTTTTGTCATATATTTTGTGTGTGCCCATACAGATACAAGTTGGCAAATTCTTAGGATATTTGCATGTTGACATTTTGTCAGCAAAATGAAAAATGAAAAGAATTTTGTAGTAAATGTCAGCAATGCAAAACTTAGTGACATTCTATAAAATTGGGCCAAGCATGATTAGAAAAAAGTATTTTAAAGAATGGTGGAAGTGGAGACTTCTAGGCTCAGAGTTGCTGGATGCTACATGCTGGGCGGAAAATAAAAGTTATACTTACAGGCAAAAAGCTGACCACCTAAAGGTCAATGAAACACTTAAGGCCATAACATTGGCCAAATGAAAGAATTAGATCTAAATCGAATTGATTTTACATTTAATGCCCTGGACACTTTAGAAAATACTTTTTTTCTGCCCAAGTATGTATGGAGGGAGCTCTGGATTTAGCAGATTGATTCTCCTGATTTGAGAGACGTGAGGTTCCAGAAGTGGTTCAATTATGTATGGAAACTAATGACTCTGAAGCAAATTATCTAATCAATATTCTATTATCCAATAGCCCTTTTACTTACATTGGGCCTAGAATGCAACAATTTCTCCTGTGTTAGTCATGTCTTCTGTATTTAATGATAAATTCTCTGCCAAGTGGAGTCCAGGCAGGCCAGACCTTTTTCCTTTCTACAAATTCAAAGGAAAATTCCCTGAAAACATTTGGATAGAATGAAAAGAGGAAATTGATGAATCTGTGTAGTAAGGGTGAAAATAAACCTTGTCACATTGATTGGATAAATAATGACCCAGGGTGAGCTTAATGGCTAATACTGATAGAACACTGACAGAGCATTCATATAGACTTTACAAAGTACTTTCAGGTTATTATTATGTTTATTTCTCATAGTACCATGCCAAATAAGGGGAGGCACTGTCATTATTTTAATACTGTCCTGGCTATCAATTTTGCTTTATGGATATGGGTAGTAGACAGTGAAATGATTTGTCCAGCTGCACACAGGCAGTGAGTGATGGGGCCTGAACTGAACTCGAGTTTTCTGAATCATGTATTTGCGCCACTTCTACCAT
The DNA here is from genome assembly GCA_963573855.1 of Lepilemur septentrionalis. NCBI lineage: Eukaryota > Metazoa > Chordata > Mammalia > Primates > Lepilemuridae > Lepilemur > Lepilemur septentrionalis. Next base: position 26,620 of record CAUYMX010004070.1, read on the forward strand.
CCCAGAGTTACAACAAAATTTCTGCAAAGATAAGCCCCTGAAAAATACATACTTCTGTCCTGTCCCCGTGCATTTACCAGTCATTCACTGTGGAAAGGTCTTGCATTGTCAGTAGAGGACAAGGCATTGGAGTATTCAAAGCTAAGGGCCTTCCTTCAGGGCTTCCTTCTGTCATCCAGTAGCAATTACTTCTCCCATCCCCCACCCCTTCACCTCAAAGTCAATCATTTCTCAGCTTTGTCTCCAGATGATTATCCAAATCAACACTAGCCTGAAGTTTCTAGGACTCAAGCGCCCTGATGTGCGATTCATTGCGTCTAAAATGCTTTTCTCCTGTCCTGATTGAATTCAGAGGTTTTCTTTTCACTTGCTAATTATCCAGGTCCTACAAACTGTGGATGTGATTAACTGCAATAGGTTCATTGTGATGAAATTCCACTAGCTTTATGAGAAACAATTGTAAAGTCTGTTGGAATTCATTATAATAGACACTCATATAAAGGATCCTCCTAAGATTCCCCAGAACATATTTATTTATTTATTTATTTTTTTTTTTTATTGGGGGAAAACTACAAAGCATTTACAGTACAATGTTTACAGTCACAATTTGTAGTGAGCTGATTTCCCAAAATATATTACCACTCAAGTTGACTTATCTTGTTACATTCAAAAACCTACTCTGTCA